>JAZGTH010000058.1:9220000-9415000 GCA_036877525.1 Chromobotia macracanthus
TGATAATCTGATCGGAGGTCTTCATAGTACCATATTATGCAGCACACAGAGTTCTGGGTCAAGATCCAGATTTGATTTACTTCCTTTTTTTATTACTTTGACTGTGTCTTAACAAACCTGGTCTTCGAATAATATTTTACAAAGGCTTTGTGCATAGGGGTGCATATATTAGTTCAAACCCCATTAGCAATATATCAGATATTCGGGATGACAGTATTCCTGTAACCAGTTCTTACTAGAATAACAAACAGTTCAAGATGGTAATAATATGGTACTGTAATATATTGTAGTTTATTTGTGCAAAAGTTACTGCCATGATGCAAGAATGTTGGATGGTTGCATACTAACCCATGTGAACAGATCCTCCTGGTAAGCTTTAATGATAGTCAGGTCCCTAGGTATAGCTTGGGTCCTTTTTCAGTGCATGTCTGTGGGAACTTTTATGATCCACCTGGTGAAAATTGGAAGTCTGATCACAAAGAAAACGAATAGCTAATTGGAAGTTTGAAAATTCACTTTAATTAAAAACCGGAGGGGACTGAATGGGCATAACGCCTCTGTTAACTGTATTCAGGGTGTAATTTTATGTCCTGTTAAATTGAGCATGGAATACGTACTCTGAACTTTAAGTAATTAAATTTATGGAGAGACTTACTTTCATAGAACTAACTCTAGACAGTCTGTTAGAAACATCTTCTGTTCTCGAAGCTTTTGAAGAGCTCTCGTGGCACTTTATATCTAGGTTTAATTATGCCTTCTTGTTTTGACCTCTGACAGCCTATTTTAACCTGTCTGTGTCTCTGCACATATTAACTATTGCATTTACATAAAACCATGAATATTTAACATGCACAAACTTCAACACAGAGGAAGATGTCACATTTCAATTTCCCATTACAATGGTTGTCAGGTATGTCAATGATGTCACATGATTTGCTTTATTGTGTTCATAAAGCAATGAGTTTTTGTATCGAGACTTAGTTTTGTATTCCATTGTATAATTTTAATTAAGGGGACAGTTCCCCCAAAACATGAGAAAGCCATACTGGTTTAAAACATCATGAGGGCCAGTAAATGATACCAGAATTTTCATGTTTGTGTGAACACAACGTTTAAAGCTGCAATCCGTTACTTTGTTTTGTTTTTTTTAAATAAGCAAAATTAGTTATTGAGCAAGTACATAACAGACCAGTGTTCAACACGATCTCCTTACTCTGTAAAAATTCACAATGGTAAGCTTATAATAATGATGTATAATTCAAGCTGTTAGGTCTGATTTCCCGGAAAAGTAACTTTTTTTAAGTTTTAACTTAAACTTAACATATGTAATGAAAAACTAACCTGAAGTAACCTGCAATTCATTTTTCAAACAGTGATGGCGACAGTATTGCAACTTTAATATAATTACAACATTTTCCTTGCTACTTTCTGCTGTGTGGCCTGCTAGCTTGTTCTTGTGTTCTTTTGCAGACAAGTTTAATGTGTATGTCACACTGAAGGTCCAGAATGTTAAAAGTACGACCATCACCGTGCGAGGAGACCAGCCCTGCTGGGAACAAGACTTCATGTTGTGAGTATTGCTGGTTTTGTCCTGCTGGTTGTTGCATTTCTTTTGGGCTTGTTTGTTCCACAACACTTAATTATGGGTTTAATGTAAGGCTCTGATTGACTAAAAGGCTTTAGAAACAGCACTGCTGTGATTAATGGAAGATCGTGTTTAGGAATACATCAGACTGGCTGAGCTGAAATGTGTGTACAAGAAACATGAGCGGTCTGATTTCCATTGTGAAAAGTCCAGCATTTGCCAGCGTATGTTGTTTTATATTCTTGTACATGGTATGGTGTACAATTTATTTAGGGTAAAGAAATTGTCTTTCATGATATGAGCGTTATATTTAAAAAATGCATTTGTTTTTCTCATACAGCACACATGATGTTTGCAGATGATGTTTGCTTCTTTAAATTACCACACACTTCTGTTTTTTACCTTTGACCCTTTTGTGTCAAATTGACAAACGTTAAATAGGTTTTTGATGGTCTCTCTGGAGGTTTTGTGCGTCCCAGAAATTGTCCCCGATTTTCTGGTTATTCCAGGGAGAATTTTGGCAATTCTTCAGAAGAGTTCTGAGAATCATCTGCAGTTACTGTCTGATTACCAGAGAGAGAAAGAGAGAGACAGAGTGAGAGAGAGAGAGAGCAGGACTGCAAATACATACACACACACACACACACACACACACGTTTTAATGGATTAAAGCATTTTGTCCTCCTCTAATCAAAGGGCACATCTGTTGCTTCCATGCTCTCAGTTTATCACCTGTATAATGCTAAATGCATTTGTGTCTGAATCCAGAAGCTGGTGCTGTGTTTAGTCAAAGCAGAGCCCTGTTATTTAATCCTCATCTTATGACTTTATTTCCTCCGTGTTTACTGTTACATAGACCTCCAATACTGTGTTTGTTCCCAGCGTGTAGTTCTTCCTCAGCAGTGTACATTGTGTTGGCCTAGTAACCTTGTTTCCTGGTGTACAGGACAGTGAGAGAGTAAGTTCCAGTTGATGGACTTAGTGTGACTGGCCTAGTATGCTATAAATAATCAGCTGAAATTTAAATTTTCGGAAACTGCATTCGGCAACTTTTACCAAGGGCGACTTGCAGTGTATTCAATGTGTGTTTGTATTATTCTACAGGATTAGTGTTGTTAGCATAATGCTTTGCCAGCTGTGTTGGGTCCCAGTGCAGAATCGTTTGACTTGTTGGGTTACGTTGTGCATTGTCTTATATTATCTCTGCATCAATAGGTTCATAATTTATTTGAGTTTAAAGCTGCAATCCGTAATTCTTTGGGTTAAAAATGAAAAAAAATCCATTTTTGAACAAGTACATGACAGATCAGTGTTCAACACAATCAACACCTTACCAACCCTTGAGTCCCAATGATATGTTTATGATAATGATTTATAACTTGAGCTGTCGGGTCCGATTTCCCAGGAAATTTGTCAACGGAAAGAATAAAAAGATAACTCGGCAAGTACCCTGCAATGTTATGCTCTGAACAGAGATGGCGGTGGAGAGGCAAAAGTTACAGATTGCAGCTTTAACTACTAAAATGGGACTGTTAGAAACAGCTGCTGTTTGATGTACACTTTAACGTAATTATTTGTGTTTTAGTTGAAGGATTACTAGCAATTTTTACAAAGTTAAAAAAGTTAAGTAAATGTGTCAAATTAGTTCATTTACATTTCATCCACTAGCTTACTAGGTTGCTCTGTGCTTGCTGAAAAACTAGATAACTAGAATATCGACACCAGTGTGTCTCTTACCCCGTGAGAGAACACAGTGTCATTATAGGATTATGTTGGAAATACTAGGCCAGTGGTTCAGATGTGTGTGTGTGTTGTTCAGAGAGGAGCTGGAGAGCCTGTGCCTGGATTATTGTCCTGCTGCACACTATCAGCAGGTTAAAATATATACGCACACACACACGTTTACTTATCTATCTAAATAGGGACATTAGACTTCTATTGTTTTTATACACAGCTAGATATATAACCTAACCCTAACTCGCAGAAAACTTTCCACAATTTTACAATTTTAAAAAAACTTAATTTACTATGTTTTTACAGCATTTTTACAAATGAGGATAGTCCCAAAATGAGGTTTTGTTCAGATTTGTCAGTTTCTGCTGACTTTTGGGTACAAATCTGTCCCCAGTAAACGTTTATGTAAACTTACACAGATTTTCAATCCCTTGTGAAAGAGTGTGTGTGTATGAAGAGAACAGGGGAGTGAGAGAGGAAGAGGTGAATGTATTAAAGAACCAGAGAGATATTGATAAGGTGAGGATGGAGAAAAGCAGCAGGTTTGAGATGAGTGAATGTTAAAGGTCTGATAGGGTGACACGTCATGCGAAAAGCTGTCACACCATCATATTTAGAGCAGACGCAATATTCCCTGCTGTCACCTCAGTGTTTGTGGCTGAACCGTGTTGTTCAGCTGTGAGTGGATGGCCAGTTTAAATATGCTTCCCAGATATGACAGGCACAATTAATTTATCATCTGTGTTTCGAGGGTTGGGACGGCTGCAATAATAGATTGGTTTACAAATGTGAGTCCAGGTTACACACACACACACACACACACACACACACACATTTACTTATGTATCTAAATGGAGAAATTTCATAGACTTCTACTGGTTTTACACACAGCTAGTTATAAACACTATAACCTAACTCTAACCCTAACAGAAAACGTTCTGCATTTTTACAATTAAAAAAACTATATATACTGTATTTTTGTCTTGTTTTTACAAATGAGGACGGCTTCAAAGGGAGGTTTTCCTCAGATTTGGTAGGTTTTACTGACTTTTAGGTACAAATTTGTCCCCAGTATATGGTTAAGCAAACTCACCCACACACACAGTTAAATAAGTTCATCAATCTGATGTCTTTTATAAGTATATGTAATGTTTTTGCTTTGAGTTGTGAGTTTCTTAATGTCTGGTATGAATGTTGTTTTAGTGACGCACTTGATTTTGTCTGGGTCACCATCCAGAATTCGGATGCTTGTAGCTGTAAAAATGATATTTCTCTATTCCTCAGCTAATGGAAAACAAGAGCAGTATATTTGTTTGAAATCTTATTGTTGTTCAGAAGTAGATTTACAGGCTGGTGTCTGTAGCGTCGCTTGGTGGTGTTGGACCAGAGGTCATAACGGTGTATAATAATTCAGTAGATATGGGCTAAAATCTAGCCTCCCCTAAGAGGCTTATGTGTCCAAAATAGAGGATTTGGTGTGGCGGTTATTATCGAGAGATCAGGGCTGAAATTGTGCAGTATTTCTATGGCTTTTCTGTGATTTCCTGATGTGCATTGAGAATTTATAAGAGCTGCTTCATTAAATGGTACATGCACATTTTTTGTTCTCATCAGTGCCTTGTGTATTCAGTTCAGGGGGCAACTGAAAAGCATAATGAATGTTTCCATTGTAATATACCAGCTCGTGAAACATGCATGCCATGTCAGGGAAAATCCTGCGGCAGAGTAAGATGGTCCTGATTATATAATGTTGAGATTATGATATCCAACAGCTGGTCAATCATAGGAAGTGTATTGGAGATAATGAAATGGACTGGAATGGATGACTGGGGAAAATACATCTGTTATCATAACTCCATTTACCTCAACCTTAAAATGAGTAGTGCTTGTTCTAAAGAGCTAGGGATTGAATGTTGTGTGTGTGAAAAAGACAAAATAGAGAAGCAAAAATATGGTATTTCTTTTTCTGTAGCTTAAATGCGAGTGTGGCACTAACAATGACAGGGTCATGGGTTTAAATACCCATCAGTATATTGTTAAAGGTAGGCTAGACAATTTTAGGAGAGGCTAGCAACAGGAAGCTAGCTTTGAAAGCATGAGATCCCACCCTCCCTTCAGAGCGCTTTCTAAAGCCACACCCCCTCCAACACATGAACACATACATAGTTGGACAGGCAAGTAGGACATCCGATCATTACATTTGGAACGAATGCAGTGATTGGACAAACATTTTATGGTCCTGTGCCTTCCACAGAAGATTTTTAACAAACCAAACAAATATATAAACATATTTAGACACATATTTTGTAACAAAAAATGTTTCTGGAACATGTCACCTTCCCTGCCTTGTAAATGTTTTTTGAAATGTAAATATATAGTTTTCTGTCTTCTGTCTTTCTTCAATATTTATTATCTCAATAATATGTGAGAAAGACAAAATGTGTCCATGTTTGTGTGTTAGTGGAGTAACTGAATGTCTCAGTGAACTGTGTGTGTGTGTATGTGTGTGTGTGTGTCTGGGATTGAGAGGATGAGCTCTGACTTTTAATCAGGTCTTTGAGGGGTTCAACTCTAACACGTGCTGACCTCACATGCCAGGGATCACACAAGACAAGAGACAAATTGATAGTGATACACAGATGAACTTACAGTAACCTAAAGAGACAAAGACACTAAAACCATTTGCCGGACAAAATGGTGAAGACGGTGAAAGGTGGTTTGAGTTTAGCTGAGAGATATAACAGGCAAACATCTGTGTCCCAAGTCTTTCTGTCTGTCTCTCTCTGTTACACTCTTATTAGTGATGCTTGCAAGACACCTTAGCATCAGAATATCAGAGAGACAGGTGGCATCTTTGACTTAGGGCAGTTTACTGAGGCACTGCATGGGGCAAAAGAGGCCATGCGGTTCCCAGAACGCCCCGGGGGTCCCTGGAGGCCCCTGAAGGCCCCAGCTATTCCAGAATATGACATGAGACATGAGACTTTTTTGGAAGTGTATAGAGACAAACTCGCACATCCATCAGCAAGTCTGGCACCAGCAAGAACCACTCGCATGATCTTCAGGAAAAGTAACTATCAATATAGTTTGTTTAACTGTGTCTCCATCTCTCTTTCATATACACACACACACTTTTCTTTGTTATGCAGGTGGAGTGTGTGGTGTGTCAAATGTCTAAGGGCAGCAGCTTGAGATCTTTTCAGACCATTTTGTCTCACTGATAGGTGTATGTGTGTGTGTGCGCGTGTGTGTGTGTGTGTGTGTGTGTGTGTGTGTGTTCGGTTAGAGATCATATTCCCTTTTTGACTTTTAAATGTCATTTTTTTTATACATTCTTTGTGGAAAGAGGAGAAAGAGAGAGCAAAAAGGCCTGAGTGAATAATGTGCCATTATGTGTCCTTGCTTTGGGAACATTAGTATATGAAATCTTGCATTATTAAAAATGAATTGGGCCCTTTGCTTGATGGTTGAGAGTGTAGTGTGAAGATCTGAAGAATGAAATGTAATGTTTTGCACTGACAGCTTTCTGCTGATGTCAGACTTTTTAGAAAAGCCAAAAAGGAGAAGGAAGAAGAGTGAAAGACGTGTGATTATAAAGATGAGGAATTACAATATTTAGAGGTGAGGTTGAGAATCTTGACAACCCGTTGTTCTGATCCGAGATCTGTTAATAATTCGATCTCATAATCTTAATATAATTGCTGGCTTTATATGAACATGGCCGTGAGGAATTGTTTGGATTTCTGTCATTTCTGCCAAGGACAGCATGGGTAGTTTAACATTAAAGAACTTAATGGTGAGTATTAGTGGACGAGTGAAAATTAGGTTAGGTAATGTTTTATCCATAAAGTAGGGTCCAAAATTAACACTTGCAAGCACTAAATTATGTAAAATTGCCTTAGGCTAGTAATTAAAACGCGCATTACTGATCAGTTGGTTGATAACATTTTTAGGAATTGCCGAATAACGTGTGGTTTTAAATTGCTCAAATGATGAGCAATAGGGACAAATGAAATACTAATATGCTAAATACATGGCAGGCCCTGACATAAAACTATTTCATTTGTTAGGTTAGAAAAATCTGTTAAAATTTGACTGTGCACGTAAAATTGTTTATGCACATAAGAGACTTTGCGATTTATTTATTTATTTTTTTGACTTGTGTCTCTATTTCTGTGTGTGTGTCTGTGGTGTAAGTGAGATTAATCGTCTGGATTCGGGTCTGGTTGTGGAGGTGTGGAATAAAGGACTCATCTGGGACACATTAATAGGAACAGCATGGATTCCACTTAACACTATCCGCCAATCAGATGAGGTAAGTGGGCACCGTCAGCCAATCAGAATGCAGTCACACATCTCTGCTCAGCTGTCTGTTTGGCGAGGCGTGAAAGTGCCACTCCCACCCTGTTTCACACGAGATGTGAAGCCCGACTGAGTTATTCTGAGAGCTGGGGTTTGTGGTTAATGCATTGCAGATGGCGAGGACGCAGAAAATTCGACTGGCACTCAAAGGTGATTCCAAAACGGTCCAATCAAAAGTGGTTCAGGTGCAGGCCTGAATTGTTATCTGTCTGTTTGAGCAGAAAGTCAGTTACATATTAGGGGGGGGTATATCAATACATTTAGGATGGTTGCTAGGTGCTTGCTTACTAGACCAGGTCGAAAGACTCCAACTTTCCACATCTGCCTAGCAGAATATGTGCCAGAGAACATTTGTAGGGAGGTAGTTCTTGTTGTGGCCTGTTTGTTGGACTTGTAACCAGAAGGTCACTGGTTCGATTCCCAATGCCAACAGGAAGCAACCAAGGTGTCCTTAACCCCTTACCCCCAATACCTTCTTGGGCCCCACAGTGCTGCCCACTGCTCTGGGTGTATGGTCATGGTTTGCAGTGTGTGTGCATACACATTAGTAGTAACTCATTACTACTAATGTGTATGTGTGTGTGTGTACTAATTGGATGGATTAAATGCAGAGGACAAACACAGAGTATGGATCATGCCATACATGACCTGCATGTCACTTCACTCACGCTAAGTAGTTGACCTAGTTAGGGTGGCTATTATAAATTTCTAATTTGCACATGCTGTCTAACACACAAACAGCAAAAAGTGGTCCATAAAATTGATGCTTTCTGACTTTTAATGTGTTTTATTTGTTGTAATATCTTTTCTGCTGAAGAACTCTCTCTCTCTCTCTCTCAATAGGAGGGGCCTGGAGAATGGACCTCGCTGGATTCTGAGGTTCTGATGAAGGAAGATGAGATATATGGCACTAAAAACCCCACTCCACACCAAGTCCTGCTGGACACACGCTTTGAGCTTCCTTTTGGTAATTTAGTAATTTGGTGAATCAGGAGAAACAGGAAGACTGGGCCATATGTGTCTTTTGCCATATTAAACACAGTGAACACAGAATTTGAGAACGTTCTGTGGCCAAAAAAGAGGGACTTGAGATAGATTCAGTGGAACAGCGGAGGCAGAACTTACACAGCAACATAGCTGAGTTTCCTCACCTCTCATTTCTGCATTTTTTGCTGCATGTGCAGATATCCCGGAAGACGAGGCCCAGTACTGGACTACTAAACTGGAACGCCTCAACTCTATGAGGATACATGATGAGGTGTGTATTTCTATTTATCGGTTCTTTAAACATCAGCGGGTCCAGACAGAATGATCTATTATATCTATTTTTTAGCTGTTTTTTTTGTTGAAAATATTGTTATGTAATGCATCAAAATGTATTAAATGGAGCTGAATGCATCATCAAGTTAAGATAAAATAATAAACACGTAGATTGTTCAGAGTTGTTTAAGGGGTAAATTTACAACTGTGTCACTTTTTAAATGTTAAATGATTTTAGAGGTAAAACTACAAGTCTCTACCTTTAAGTCCTTGATTGATATCATTAAAACTGGTAGGCAGTTTAGGAGAGGCCAGCAATAGCAAGCTTGCTAATAAAGTGTAAGATCCCGTCCTCCGTTCAAAACGCTGTCCAAAGCCACAGACTAAATGTAATGATTGGATGAACATTTATGGCTTTGCACCTTCCACAGAAGATAAATATATATATATAAATATATTTAGACCACGTTACTTACTGATTGCTATCAGGATGTGAAGAGACCTCTTCCAACCAAAACATGTTTCTGGAGCAAATCACCTACACTGCCTTAAATAAAAACAACATGATTGACCTATTTACTACCGTGCTCTGAAGAAAAAAAAGAGGAGAAATTAACCCCTTTTACTCCTGGGATTAAGTTGATATAGAGCAGTAGTATTTTGTTCTGGGCAATATTGCAATGATGCAACATAATGTAGTTCTTCAATGAAATGTAATGAGTCATATTGAAGATATTTATGTTTTACTGCCACCTGCTGTGGGTCCAGAGTCACTGCAGGGACCTCACTGTTTTCAAGAACCAGATTTTACATTGGGCATCACACAATTTTATTTTCACAATATATTATTTTACACTGGACTTATCACACAACACACACGGTTGCTGGCACAAACCACATGTGTACTTGCTGCAAGTGAACCTATATTTAATGTAGTCCAAATTATATTTTCTTTGTGGTTTTTGAGAATGCGACACAATCTGTCGATGTTGGCATCCGCCTTATTTTAGCTGACCTTTATAAAGTAAGAAATGAATTTGTGCAAAAATACCACAACTTTTGACATCAGCAACAAAGTTTAAAAGTTGCATGTTAATAGGCGTTGATTTAAAAGGTGATTACCTCAGAGCAGGTATAAAAGCTGATGATATCTAAAATACTTTTTTGTGATAAAAAATCATCCCGTTTTTTTTTTTTTTCTAATCTTTTAGTATTCAGTGCAAGATGAAGCACAGAGAGGACAACTACCCTCAGTGCCCTCCCAATGCTGTAAGTCTTCCCATTTGTTTTTATTTGCTTGCAATGTCCCCTTTAAACTACTAGATGGCAGTAGATTATAGCTGTTCTTTCTCCACACTAGGCAATTGGACATACTTTGGATGGAGTGACCAGCAGAGTATGTACTTCATGCCAATTACATGTCTGTCTTTTTGCTTCAGTCTATTTCTCTCACATAAAGACAAACTGATTGTCATAAGCAAGATTACATGCATAAGTATTGTGATACGAAGTGATACAAGTTCTGAAATATACAGTATAAATAAATTCATGCATGTAAAAACTACATGTACAGTAGTTTTAAAATAATAAATACATATATAAAAATTAATTCCTGAAAATAGTTTTAGATGAAATATAGCATGTCACTGTACAGAACACTGTAGACAATTCTTGAAAGTTCATGTGAGCCATTTTTATTGCATTTTTTTGCATTTGTACGGTGTGGAGTCTCTGTGTATGTTTCATCTCCATGTTTGTGTTCAGAGCTTTACAAAGTTTCACTGTGAGAATTTTGCCTTGTTTCCACAAACAGTCACTGCTGACAGGTTTCTTTTTTCTCTTTTTCTGCGTGCTGTAGCTTTTGATGACCATGACAGCGCTGTGGATGACAGAGACAGCGATTACCGCAGTGAGACACACAGCAGGCCCCCACGATACCACACCACAGCCCAGCCTAACTCCTCACTCCATCAGTACCCTATAGGCATAAGATTGCAGCATCAGGTGTTGTCAAAAGACTCTATGCAGGGCTTTGACTTCGACTGTAGAGAACAGAGGTATATTTAAAGCATGTTCATAATTACATTATTCAGAGCTCCAAAAATGTTTTTGAAAATTTCTGATTTTACTGTATGCATTCATGCATTTTTATTCTTAATTTATCCATCTGTTCATTTTAATTTTTGAAAATGTTTGTTCTTTCTCTTTCTGTTTACTCCCCCATGCATGCTTTGACGTTTTACACATTGACGTTTAAATACCTGATTTACATATGGTAGAGATGGTGTCAGTATAATTCCAGTAGATTCAGGCATGGGAGTTGAAGATTGGGAGACGAAATACAAAATTAATGACAGCGTCCTGGATGATTACCTGGAACCAGCGCAGAAAACTTGGGATGATGATGAAGAAGACAACAAGAATGAAATTTATAGAATCGTGGAAAGCCAGGGAGACTCAGAAGGCAGTCGGTTCTACCAGACAGTAGAGTGTCATACAATGTCCCCTGAGACTGAAGGGTATGATGCATCTGGAAATCCTATTGGGACAGCAGCGCCAAGCAGCAGTGAGGTCCGTTTGGTATATAAGGAAGCCAGAAACTATGAGGATGAAATTTCCCCTCCTGAGATTTCCATCATTCCCTCAATTAGGCGAATTCGCAAGCACAGGGCAAGTCAGGAATCCTATACAGAAGGACTGTTGTACAAAACAAGGATGTGGGCCAAGAACTCCTTTGAAGACACTCTTGACAACTATAAAATTTATTGTGAGGAGGAGGAAGCCAGGATGAAAGCAAGAAGTGAATATGGGTCTGCAGGATCTGATGAAATGCAGTTCTCTTTTGGGTCTGAGGAGGAGCTAGATGATATGGCATTTGTAGAAGAGGATGCACAATATGAATACGACAGTTATTACAACGAAAGATATACATCCTCTTATGGGGAATGGTCAAGTGGCTATTATGAGCAACAGAATAGCCAGGGGAATGTTTGCACAGGGGGCCCGGAGGAAATGTTGTCTTCAGTGAGGGAACCAAGTCATGAATATCATGATACTATGGATGAGCTTCAGAACTTAGTTGACTCTGTATCAGAGTATCTGGCTGGAAGAGAGGAGGAAATTAACAAATACGAAACAATGCAAAAATGCATCACAGAAACAGGCAGTGAAGAAAAGGAACAAGAGGTAAAATCAGCAGAATTAAAAGAGGAAAATGCTGTGGAACAAGGTATTGCAGGAGTTAAAAGTGCTGTGAGCTCATTGTTTAACTCCCTTTCAAACACAAAACCAGCAGCTGAAAATACAGAATCAACAGAAACGGCAGCAAAAACTGCTTCTCCTGTTCCTCCTCAGACAGAGTCTGGTATTTCAAAACTGTTCTCTTTTATGCCTAAATCGACTGGTAGTCCAACTCCTGTAGCAGTTGTACCGCCTGCTAATCAGGAAGCCAGTGTAGACAAGAAGTTCTCTTTGCAGTCACTGTTGCCATTTCAATCCCCAGATCCCAGTCGTGGAACATCGGTGACTGATGCTACAAACAATGCTGATTCAAGTGGTGCTCAACCTCAGGAATCTACTTCAAATCAGCCCCAAACAGTGGTTGATTCAGTGTTAGGACGATTGAGCCCTTTCAGGCTTTTTGGAGACAAATCTAACACTGAAACCACTTCACAACCGAATAGTTCTCAGGGAAACACAGAGGCCAAGGAGGCATCAATGGATAAATCCAAGAGTTTGTCTTTAGAGGGTTCAGGCTCACAACATGAGCACCAGTCCTCATGTGGGGGATCAGGTAGTGGATCTGTCGAGATCTTACCTGAAACAGAATCATCTGGTGAGATACCTGATGCAGTGCCAAGAGAGGCTTCATCTAAGCCAGGAGAAAGTAAAACTGAAGCAAAGTGTGCCAATCAGGCACCAACTGAAGACACTGGCTTCTTCAGCCCTTTTAAAAAATCATTGAACTTGCTGATATCAACGAATACACCTGATGAAAAAACAACCGAGGCACCATCTGCCCCCTCCATGTTTTCTATTTTTAAGTCAGCAGAGACTCCAAAATCTGAGGATGCATCAAGTACTTTTGGTAATAAATTAAAGCTCTCTTTCTTTTCCTCAGATGCTCCTGGCAGTACTCAGACACCTAAACAAGAAGGTGGTATGCTCTCTGGAATTCTAAAACTGGCAGCAGGTGAAGATCACAGTGCTCCTAAACCTGGTGCATCCCAAACTGATGCTAAATCACCACTGTCCAGTCGTGCTGCACTGCTTGAAAGTGTGCCCAAAGGAAATACAGATACTGGATGGTTTTCAAATTTATTTAAAACAAGTCCATCTGAACCACTCAAGCAACAGACTGTAATCCAGAACTCCCAAAAACCAACAGCAGATACAAAAAATATTCCTACTGTTGTTGACTCTGAAAGGTTAGAGGAAATTTCTGCATGTATAGTTCCTGAAGAAAATGCTAAGAATGAGTTCCTGTCTGCTAATGAAAACCGGACTAATGTAAATGCACAGGATGCAGACCAAGGTAAGAGGCAACAAGAAGAGAAAACTCAAGATAAGTCATGTCAAGATGGAGTAAAAACCAAGCCAGAGGACCAATGCCAGCCAGAACCACAAACTGATCATCTACAGTCACAACCCCAGTCACAAAGCTTGCTATCTGGTTATTTATCCGGTGGCAACAAATCCCAAGCTGGTTCTAGTCAGCCTCAACAGGGTGGTTTACTCTCAGGGCTACTTTCCACTGTCACTGGTTCCCAAAACCCAAACCAGACTCAGCCAGGGATTGCAACTCAGTCAGGAGGGCTGTTATCTGGAATTTTCAAAATGGCTGCCCCTGAAAGCTTCACCCCAGGCACCCAAACAGCAGGTCCGCAACAGCAACCATCTTTCCATGAAGAAGCAACTGCTCAGAGTCAAAATCAAACACAGCAGACTGCTGCCCCTCCCCAGGCTGGTGGAATCCTATCTGGGTTATTTAAATTGGCCAGTGATACAGTTGTAAGTCCCCAAACCCCTTCTTCTCAGTCAAAATCAAGTCTTGAAAATCAAGGTGATTCAAAGCATATAACCTCACAGGGGACTTCACCTGAAACATCTCAAGGAGCTTCACCTCAGTCTCAGTCAGGCGGCTTTTTATCTGGACTTTTGAAGTTAGCAGCTCATGAGAGCCCCCCAGCTACTGAGAAGGAATCTCAGCCTCAGCAGCTGCAAACAACTGAACTGAATAGTTGTCAACAATCAAGTAATCAACAATCAGCCACAAAGAGTCAACCGCAGTCTCATCCACAGCAAGTTGAACCACCGCAAAATCAAACAGGAGGACTTTTTGGGGGACTTCTAAAATTAACAGAGAGCGCTCTTGTGGGGTCACAGCCACCAGGTGGCCCTAGCAGTCAGCCTAACCAACAACAATCCAGCAAACCAAGTGCTCAACCACCACCTGATACTTCAAGTGGAATGTTGTCAGGATTATTTAATAAGTTAACAGCTCCTGAGAGTGCTCCTCAACCACCACATTTGGGAGCTAGTAGCCAATCCCTAAAGCAAGGGCCTGCACCTTCCCAGCAACCACCAACTTCTCAACAAGGAGGCTTCCTCTCTGGCTTGTTCGGCATCAGTGCTTCAGAGGCTAATAATACCAAAGAACCAGCTCCCAAACATCATCCACAGCAAGAGATCCCACATTCAGATCAATCTAATGCACAACAAGCACACAGACAAAACCTGGAGAGGCAAGTTCCACCTCAGCAGACACCTCCAAGTGGACCAAGTGGAATGCTTTCTGGGTTGTTTAATAAGATTGCAGACACTGCACAACTCCAATCACCTCTTCCAACTACACAGCAAACCAATAAGTCTGGTCCAAATGGAAGTGCCCCCCAGCAGTCTTCTAGCCAACAAGGTGGATTTTTGTCTGGGCTTTTTTCAACCAACCAGACACCAACACAATCACAACAAAGGCCTCCTGGACCTCGAACCAATCAGCAGCAGGCAAACAGACAGCCTTTACAAAGACAAAATCAGATTCCCTCTAATACTCCATCAACCCCTGAGCCACCACAAGGAGGTTTGCTTTCAGGCTTCTTTAACAAGCTGGCTTCAGTAGACACTCCGGCTCAGTCAGCAAAGTCTGTCCCTGGAGGTCAACATAATGAACAATCAAGCATGCAAGATACATCAGGACAGAGTCAACATTCTACCAAGCAGTCACCACCTCCAAACCAAGCAGGTGGATTTTTTTCTGGTATTTTAAAAATGGGTTCAGAGACTGTAACTCCAAAATCACCTTCAGCAGGACATCAGCAAGTCAACCAACAAAGCCAGCAAGGACAGACAGCAACACAACAAGGGCAGACAGGTGGTCTGTTTTCTAGCATTTTTAAAATCGCAATTCCTGATCAATCTGAGCAACAGCA
Organism: Chromobotia macracanthus; assembly: GCA_036877525.1. Taxonomy (NCBI): domain Eukaryota; kingdom Metazoa; phylum Chordata; class Actinopteri; order Cypriniformes; family Botiidae; genus Chromobotia; species Chromobotia macracanthus. The sequence continues at coordinate 9,235,370 of JAZGTH010000058.1, forward strand.
AACACAATCAAACAATCAGCTATCAAATAAGTCTGCTCAAAGTGCCAGCAGTCAGCAAAATGAATCTAATGGCATCTTATCTGGATTTTTGAGCAAACTAACTACAACAGCAGATGAACCAATAGCAACAAATGAAGATTCCTCTGGGCAAAGACCAAAACAGCAGCATCAAGACCGGCCTGGTATTAAGCCTAGTCAAGGTCGCCCACAGATTCAAAGAGCAAAACCAGTTGAGGATCAGTGCTCACAGGATGGAGCTGCTGAAAAAGATCAGAAAGTTTCAGCACAAAATAATTTATTGTCTGGATTATTTGGTATGGTCCCAGAGGAAGAGCCTTCAGCTAAACCTCAAAGCAAGGATGAGTCAAAGAATAGTTCTATTAGTGGTTCAGGTGTGCTTTCTGGTATTTTTAAATCAGGTTCCAATGAAAATAGCTCTCTAGCAAAAAATAAGGACCCAGAGAAGGGCTTTCTCAATATACTAAAGTCTAAGCAGAGTAAAGATGAGGCAACTGTTTCTGTTACTAACAACACAGAACATGTAGATTCAAGTATATCTGAAAATGAATCCTCCCAACAACCTGCTAAACTTCATCCTGCAGTGAAATCAACACAACAGTACATGGATGAGATTCATAGACTTTTATATGGCACACCTACTGAATATGGCTACCAGGATCTATTGTATACATTTGCTGAGCATGGTGTGATTCCCCCAGAGCTGTATGAGCATCAGTGTCTTATAGAAGCTCTTCTTTGGCAGCAGCTGAATGATTATACTTTATTAGAGACTCTTGCAACACAAGTTCAGGACTGTTATCCTGCAAGTCAAGGGTGCATACCTTCATCTCCTCAACCATTTGTGGAGTCAACTGGATGTTGGAATTTAAGAAACATGGACACCAGTCAGTTCCATATACCTTCACATCCCTGGCAGGATATGATCAATATGCCATTTCAAAGTGCTCTTCCACTAGCAAATGAAGAGGATATTATTGTATTTGACATGAGCAGCACAAACACAAAAGCCAAAAATGACTCCAAAAATGACTCCGTAATGGCCCAAAAGCCACAATGTGATATGAAATTTGACCTTATCTTTAAACGACTAACTGCCAAGAAGGGACCTTTGGATTTGACTTCTGGTGCAGTCAACCTCAGTGGCACTGCAGATGTTGGTGGAGATATGGATGATGACTTATTTTTTGAAGATTCTGAGTGGTACCAGCAGTGGCTGTCTCTGTTGGAACAAGGAATGTGGTGGCCGGCTGAGGCAGGTGATTGTGGTTATTATGTTTACATGGATGAAGGATATATATGTGCTGTTTTGACTGATAGGGCTGGAAAGCATTTGTATGCATGTGCAACACTGGAGGAGAGCCGTGTTTTAAAACAAATCACTGAAAATATCTCAAGCATTCTGCAGAAAAAGGACAAACCAAAGATGACTCTTTGTGGCTTCAAAATACCTCTTTTAAATGATAATGAAATGCTTTGGGTACCAGGGAAAGGAAGTCTGAATGACTCACAGCTCCTAAATGCTCCTGTTGATCTGTCTTCAGCTTTTCAGAAAGGTGATAGGATTATGAACATGAACCTCAAGCAGTTCTCTCAAATGTTTCAGGAGTCTGTATTTGCAGAGACAGAACAACCTGTTGACTTCAGTATGTACAAACTCAAAAAAGTAAAAGTGGATTTAGAAAAGCCAAATATAATTTCCCCTGAGGAACAACTAGGAGCAGCTGATCTCTCAAGCAAGGCAACAAATCCATGTCATGGTGGACCATACTGGAGAAATCAGGGCATTAAGGATCTTTTATCAGAAGTGTCTGTGCCATGGTCCTCTTCTACAGTTGCTTTCACTTCATCAGTAACCTATAGACAGCAACCCTCAACTATAAAATCTTCAATTCCTGAAATCAGGATTGGGCATGTAGATGATAAACCAGTTGATCATAAAAATCAGAGTAAACAAGCAGTCAACTCTGTTTTTTCAACTTTAGGGAACTTTGTTGGAAAGACAGCATTAGCTGATAAAAATACATCTACTGGATTACAAACAGTTAAAGGCACAACATTTACAGGATCTAAAATGACTTCACAGCTGCAAGCCACATGTACAAAACCCACAGATCCACTGAAAACTAACGGAACACCATGTATTTCAACTAGGACACTCCCTGTAACCTCCCTGAGTTCACAAAGTCAGGAAGGGGTTAAACTGCCCAGTGCAACCCCCACACAAATATTGCCTACTCCACCAACCTCAGTTTTGAGCTCAAAGTGCACAACAAGTTCCAGTAATGCCTCTAAGCCATCTGCTGCATCCCAGAGACATAAACTGGCGAGACAGCCATCACAGTCAACACAGTCTCTTACATCTTGCACCAAGACTGCAGTAGTTCCCTTAGAACCAAAACATGATACAGTTATGTCAAATGAGAGACTATCATTGCCACCTCCACAGAATTTACTTTTTAATAAACCACAACTGGCAGTGGATGCACTTTTTTGTAGTAAACCTATTGATTTTTCTGGAACTTTAGGCAAAAAAGACGAAGATAATGATGTGAAAACACCATTAGATGCACATACTAGAAATGCTATACAGGATGTCATTGACTTTACTAAAAGAAAACTGAAAAAAAATATAAAGCAGAATGAGGAGACATCTGATAAGACAGCTATTGATCTGACTATTGATGAGGAGGTAAGAGAAGTCAATGTGTCATTTCCAGCTTTAGACATTCACAGTTTCCCCATGATAACATCTGATCTACCTCTGAGAACTGTGTCTGCTCCAGGCTCCCCTAGAAGCAAATCACAATGCTTTCCTGTAGACTGTGGCATTCTCAGACGAAATGATAGTTCTGGCAGTGAAACATCCACATCACCTAAACATAAACCTGCGAAACTCGCTAAACAAGCCTCAGTCCAGATGTCCCAGGCAAGAGTTCCAGAAGATACAAGCTCAAAACTGTCTTCAAAAGTGGAGTTCAAGTCAACCCCAATACCAACTCAACCTGATGGACCAGTGGCAGGGTCATTAAAATTTGAGCAAAGTGCCAAAGTCAGTCAAGAGAATGTTGTCCAAAAAGAGTATGGTTATGGAACTTTAAAAACAACAACTTCCATATCTCAGATACCATCACCTCACACAAGTTCCGAAGTAAAGAGATCACTTATGTCAAGCCCTGCTCAAAATAAACAAATTGGTTTGATGAGGCAAACTTCACTTTCTAATGAATGCATGAGAATGATTCAGGTGACAGGTCAATTAAATGAGAACAGTGCTCCAGCTAACTCAGTTAAAACAACACTGGATATGACTTCAAAGACCATCACAAAGTCTATAGAGAAAACAATCACTGAGGCCTCAGCAACTGAAGCACTACCACTTATAAGAAGCAGGCGAACCTCTGTCACAGATGTTAATAAAGATTCTGTTGGCTTGCCCTTGCTTGTAGAGATGTCAGCACAAGAGCAAAATCCTCTTTCACAAAGGTGTCAGTCATTGCAGTTTTTATCTGGTGAATCTTTACAACGAAGGTCAGACAGAGTATTCTTCAAAGAAAACCATGTTTTACACCAGAATCTACTGTACAAAAGAACTGTAAGTTTGCCAATGCAACCATTTAATTTTCATCAAACTGCAACAGCTCCAGCAAATGCAATTAAAGCTACATTGGATATGTCTGTAAAATCAACTGCTAGTTTGGCTGCAGTTACTGAGGCAGTTCAGAGGGAAGCTCTGCCACTTGTGAGGACAAGATCTAGATCACTTTCAGATGGTAATGAAGAGTTTGTTGGTGTGTCTTTAATTGTGGAGCCTCCAACACAACAGAGGAAACCTTCCCAGATAAGTCCAGTTTTAAACAGACAAACGCCTGTTTGCAGTAGTACTACAAGCCTTCCTATACATCCATTGCTGGTTATGCAAGCAGCCTTTACTCCAGCCAGTGCAATTAAGACAAATGAATTGTCTGCAATTCCAGCTGAAAAATTCCAGAACAACAAAAGAACGACACAGGTAACTGAAATTGTCATTGGGAGAACGGTTGGATTGCCTTTAATTGTAACATCCTCTAATTTAGGAGAAAATCTATTAGAGCCCATCTCTCCAAAGGTACAGGAACGTTCAGAAAAAGGAACCCATTGTAAAGAGGATAGTACTTCATGTCAGCAAACTCCTGAAGTAATAAGCAATTCTGCTAAAGATAGTTCCTTTCAGTACAAAGCTGGTACATTACAAATGACACAGCAAACATCTTTGTCAGGATTGTCCTACAAAGTACCCACAGCACCAGCTAATACGATCAAGGATATAGTTGACATGTCTACAAAATCCTCATTAAAGACATCAGAGATGTTTTCTGAAGAGCCATTAATTAAAGAGGGTGTGCTTTCACTTGTGAGGTCCAGATCAAACATAGATGTTGAAGTTTTAAAAGGCTTAGCTGGCATGCCTTTAATTGTAGAGCCGCCTTTGCTTACAAAACAGGTTCAAGAGCAAAGCAGATTGCCTTTAGTTAAAATGTCACCTATGACATCTTTGTCCTGGACATCAACCACAGCTCAAAGAAGAGAAATCCTTTCTGCACCAGCTAACACAGTTAAAACCACTATTGACATGTCTGTGGTCCGATCAGCTTCTAATATGTCTGAGGAAACAACAGGAGAAACACTTCCAAATGGAGCTATGCCTCTTGTAAAAGATAAAACAGCCATCAACAGAAGTCTAAGAGAAAACTTAATAGGAATGCCATTAATAGTTGATACTCTTTCGTCTTATAAGGAGACCCCTTCAAACCAGTCACATTGCATGTCCTTACCAGACCAAAAAGGCAAGTCAGACCAAATGCAGTTGAAAGGACGTCATACTATAGAACCTTTATTGTGTCAACAGATTCCTGCCTCTCACAGAAATGGAATCTGTTCAATCTCAAAGATGCAAACCGAAGAATCTCACATCCTTAGCCAACCTGTGGACTTCTCTGTCATTGTTTCTCCTGCAAAACAAAACTGGCCCTCTGTTGTGCAGAATGGACATCCTATGGATTGCACTAGAAACAAGGAGGAAAAATCAAGAATTAGGAGCAAAGGTCCAGAAAATGGTAGTACAGCTTTTAAGAAATCTTGTGTTGGGGCTGTTAATCTGACAGCTGAAACAACAATTAATTTAAATAGAAACAAAACTGATGATGAGGTTAAAGATCTTTCTTCACCAAGGATTACCAGTCAATCTACCTGGAACACATCAAAATGTATTCCATCTGTATGTTCTGTTCTACATTATGCTAAATCTCAGACATCACATCCATCTGTTCAGACTCTTGTGCCTACTGGAATGACAGATCACTGCAACAGAGCATCTATGGTAGTATCAAATACTCCACTACATTTGAACAGTTACTTGCATAGAGCTAATTTAAAAGATACACATACCTGTAAACCTTCTGTTCAACATTTGGGAGTGCAAAGAGAACCTGCAAAGCCAGTTGTCACTCAGCTGATGGACAAACATGCGAGTGTTGTTGCAGATGACTCTCATGTTTCTACACAAATCAGCAATTCATCCAAAGTTGTGACATTGAGTGACCTGTCCCTAAAATCCATGGCTCATATACACCCAGAAAATACAACTAATCAGCAGCCAGCTCAAAGGTTAGTCATGAATGCACAGATAGTGAAACATAAGTCAATTACCTCAGTATTGACTGATAATGAATGTCAAAAAAACAAATTTTCTGATCCTAAAATTTCAACTACAGCCTCAAGACCCAAAAGTCTTATTAAACAATCAACAGTGGAAAGCTTTGGAGAGGAGTGCATTCCTCTAAGTGAGACAGATACTCCTCAAGCATTAGACAAATCAACTGAGGCAATTGCTCCAGATATATTGATTCAACAGGTCTCTAAAACAGAAAATGTGACATCTAGCTTTATATGTACTACTACAAACCTACCAGTGACTTCTGCAGTTGTATTGGAATCAGTAGTAGTTGTTCCCACAAGTACTATAAATTGTGAAGTTTCCATGGCACATGCAAGATCACTGACAAGAAGTCCAGCTGTGAACCTACCAAGTAAAACAAGTATTGTAGATATTTATCAGTCACCCTTGGATCAGACCCCAGATTCAAGCCCAATTACAAAGAAGTCAGTAAAGGGATTGATATCATTGTTTGATGGAAAAGACTTACAAACAATCACAATGAATGTCTCACAAAAAAGTGATGGAATTAGAGAGTCAGTTGTCAAATCATCAGTTTTTCAGTGTATTGAATCAAACCAGGAAATAGCCATATCTCCCAACCACACTGTGATGACAACAGCAGACACATCTGTGAAAGGCTTGGTGTCAGTGTGCAGTGGTACCATAACAACTACTATTTCAGCACCTACTGCATCACCATCCTTGGTTTATTCACCCACGGATCCTCTTCCAAGTCCAGTATGTGCTACACTGTCTTCTGTGGCATGTCCATCTTTTGAACTTAGTGAAGTTTCAATAGTTCCGCAGGCTGAAGTTTCTCCAGTTGACGAGTCTAAACATATTCAGAGTTCCACGCCTGAACCAACAGCTGTCACAGCTGAAGGAAACTTGCAGGTACCATATAATAAAACATCAATTCTTGATGTTACTGTTGAATCTGATCTGGGTTCAGTCTCAGTTAGTGGAACTACTTCTCAGCCTGAGAATGTTTTTGTAACACAAGCAGAGTCACAGTCTCAAGGAAAAGCTTCTCAAAGCATCCCATTAGCTGAGGTTTTAGTCACGGGTGGTAAAGCAGAGATGCTGACAACCAAAAATGAAACATCTTCAAGTGGGTCTACAATTACTGTCTTTAACTGTAAAGAGGTTCAGGCTGTGGCTATGCCTGGCACCCAGAGTGATTCAAGACAACCACATGAAACATTTTCAAGAGAAGAACTATCAAAACAAGTTATAACAGCTACAGTCAGTAAATCTGATACCCAACATATGTTAATTAATACCACCCCACAACCCTCTGTACCTCAAACAGCAAAAACCCCTCAGCCTGCTTCAACACTGGATACTGGGAAGGACAATAGCATCGAATTAGATGTTACTGCCCAGCAGCAATTAATAACTGATATAGTTTTGTCTGAGATGATATGTATTGAAGAGAAACCATGCTTTGCTGCAGTTTCACCTACTGAGCTTGAGGGGCGATCATTAGGTTTTTCAGGTTTGGGTCCAAAAAAGATGCTTATTCCTCAGATACTGATTTCAGAGGCTAGCAGTCCTGAGGATGACTATCCTAGTGAATCAGATGTGATAACAGATGGACCTGATACTACAGATAAAGATGATTCAGCTTTACCTCCTACTGAGAGCACTCCCATGGAAAGCACTGAATTTACTCAAGATGTAAAGCCTTGCGATTTCAGGACTGCTATGGAGGACATTGAAAAGTCTTTGACATCTCAAGAATCTGGTAGTCAGAGCATCGAAATATCTAATTGTAATGTAATGGTACCCCAAAAGGAAACAATTACTGATATTAGAACAGATGAGTACATTGAAGGTTTATCCCCCAGTGCAGATTTATCGTCAGCATCATTTGTGCCAAGCACTGCTGAACAAAATTACTTCAATGCTCCTATTTCTGATAAATCTCCTGTGGCACAAGAAAGTAATGACAGTCTCTGTCCTGAATCTGCCCCTTCTGAAAAAAAACAACATGAAGAGAAATGCAAGGAGCATGCCAAAGTGCCCAGTGCTTCTGGTCAGGAGTCTCTAACTAACTCAGAATATATTACAAACTCTGAATCAACAAAGTTTAAAGACAACTTTAAAGATCAGGTCACAGTCTCTCAAAACATGTCTTCACAACTGAGCGACAACAACATCCCCCTTGAGACAGAAAAAACGGAAGAAGAATCCAAATCAGAAGAAATTACGAGAGACACCATTTTAAAGTTTGAACAAAGTACAATAAACATGGAAATGCAGAGCTTACATGAAGAAGCCACACCCACCAGCAGCATTGAACCAGTTTCTTGTTGCACTTTTACAGACACAAATGGTCAAGAGCAATCTAGCAAAGGTATATTCTCACTTTTTAGCACTTCGTCTTCGAGTGGCACGTCATCTTTGCCTCAGAGTGGATCATCTATACTAGAAGGCATACGCCCTGGTTCATCATCCTCAAAAGAAATGCCAGGTACAGGATTGTTCTCAATGTTTGGAAGTTCTGCTCCTCAAGCGCCTCCTGTAGCATCTGCACCCAAAGAGTCACCTGGAAAGGGGTTATTTTCTATATTTGGTGGATCTAATAGCCAACCACAACCTCACGAGGAAGGTCCATCAGGATCAGGCCTGAAACAGGTACCTGTAGGACAAAGAGGACTACATATGCCTGTTCATGGTGTGGCTCAAGGACCTAGACCAAGAGGACCACCAAACCTTGGACCTAGAGCTGCTCAAGGCACTTACTCAAAAGCTGCTCCAAAAGCTGCAATAGGACCTGGAACAAGGGGTCCAACTCCTAAAGGTCCCACTGCCAAAGAACCACTTAGTAAGGGACTGTTTTCTGTTTTTAGTGGGTCAACTCAGCAGACAGCACCCACAAGCGGAGCTGCTGCAAGGACACCTGGGTCTGGATCCTCCATTCTTGGAGGTATTCTGCCTGGTTCTGGAGCCAAAGAAAATAGTGGGCCTGGTTTATTTTCCATGTTTGGTGGAGGCAGTTCTCATTCTGAAGCTCCAGCAGATGCTGCTCTGTCTGAATCTGCCAGTAAGGAAGCAACAGGAAAAGGACTGTTTGCAATGTTTAGTGGATCAAGTCCAGCTGGAGGCTCAGAGGCAGATAGTCTCTTTAAAGTTCCTTCAGTTTTCTCACTAGGGGGTGCTTCTGACATTGATAAAACAAAATCCACTGGTTTCAGCCTCATGTCTTTCATGGATAAGAAATCTGATGATCCAAAACATGTAGATGCAACCACTATAAATAAGGATTCTATCACAAGCCATGCACCTCCAACAGCTACAACAAGTTTAATTACAGATAAAATTACATCTTTTGAGACTAAACGGGAGGTTACCATAGAGACCACATTTCAACCTCCTAAGGAAATAGATGAGAAACCCAGTGTTGAAATCAAAGAAGAACCTGTAAATGTTATGGGCAAAACTGAGGTAATGCACTCTGAGGATACAAAATCTCAAATGGCAACACGAAGTCAGGCTGAAGAAGATGAACAACCTAAAAATGAAGAAACATCAGTGGTTGTCAAAATACTCAAAGATGTACAAGACATTAATGAGCAACTTAATGAGGAGCTGAAGGTGGAAGGTGAAAAAGAACCTGTAACCACTAGTTTGGAAGAAACAAAGTTTGAAGAAAATGTTGGCCAATCTCTGTTAGAAAATGTATCAGAGCTGGTTGAGAAACAAGCAGAGCTGTCAGAGTTTCAGAAAGCAACAAAACCACAAGAAACTGACATCCCTTTAGAAGCTGAAAAATTAAATTCAGAAGATCTTGTGGAACTGGACAAATCTCTAGATAATAACAGTCCAAAAGATTCTGAGAGATCAACAGAAACTGAAAAAACTGAGGTATCAGGGAAAGATGTAAAAGCAGAAAACACAATTTTAGTTAAATGTGAGAGAGACACTATCTTGACTAAAATGTCTGATAGTCAGCAAGCAAAATTGGAAAAATCTCAAGCACCTAACAAACATCTGGATTCTGAGAGACTAACAGAAACTAAGGAAACTTTGACGAGTGAGGAATTGGGGAAGTATGAACATGTACAAAATTCTGACAAAATTTCAGTTGAATATGAGGAAGACATCATCTTGAACAAAATTTCTGATAGCCAACAAACAGAATTGGAAAAATATCCAAAAAATAAACTTCTGGATTCTGAGAGACCCACAGAAACTGAGGAAACTTTGAAGAGTGAGGAATCAGGAAAAGATGAACATGTACAAACAGCTGACAAAATTTTAATTGACTATGAGAAAGACATGGTCTTGACCAAAATTTCTGACAGTGAGCAAGCAGAATTGGAAAAATCTAAAGAAACTAACAAATGTCTGGATTTTGAAAGGCCCACAAAAACTCAGGAAACCTTTAATAGCGAGGAATTGAGGAAAGATGAAAATGTACAAACAGCTGACAAAATTTCAACTGAATTTAAGGAAGACACTGTCTTAAACAAAATGTCTGACAGTCAGCATGCAGATAAGATATGGGAGGACAAGTCAGATGAAATTACAAAGTCAGAAGAAAGTGAAAAACCATTAACAGTCGCATCCACACAACCCTCTTTAGATCCACAGCCTATTCCAACTGTTCAGCTCCAGCCACAGCCCAAGCAAGAAATGATCAGACCACAGCCAGCAACATTGGGTTTTCCAGGTCAGCCAAGACAAAGAATAGCAGGACCTGTTAGTCATCCTAGACTTGGTATGTCTGAACCAAGACCTGGAATGAGAGGACCCATGCCTGGAACATCTGGTCAACCAAGACCAAGAATGCCTAGCCCTCAAAGACACTCAGAGCCAGCTGCCTTTTCTGGCTTTATGTCAATGTTTTCTGGGCCAAGTGCTCCTAGCAAGCCATCAACTTCAGGTTTCTTTTCTGTGCCACAGACCTCCTTCTTTAAATCATCATCATCATCATCATCTCCTGCAGCACAACCACAACAGCAAAAGAGCTCATTTTTTAATTTGCCAACCAGCCTGCCAACTGACTCCCTGACAGGTGATCTGTTCGGACTGTTTAAGGGTACGGAAGCAACCAAACCAGATGAAACCAAGCCATCATTGAAATTGGAGAAATCTGAAAATAAAGACCCTAATGGAGCACAAGAATCTAAAGAGCAAATGAGCCCCAGTTTTAATAAGTCAAGTGCTGTTTCTGAATCTGAGCCACTTGAATCAGTTGCTGAAAATAAAGATGAATTGAAGGAAGGTGATTTAACTGTGGAGGTTGTTGAAAATCAAGAAAATCAAGTCCACTTTCCACATGAAACAGTTGATGATGCCAAAGAAGTCACAGATGAACCTTGCACTCCTCTTAAAGAGACATCCGAGTCAAGAGTTCTGAGTGCTTTACCTTCAAATGTTCCTCCAGCAGACATTGAAACCCCACCATCTACACCCAGAAAAACACCTAAGGATACACATCTGACTTCACCACCATCAAAAGGGATCTTTGCATTATCTGGTTTGTCAACTCCCTCATTTGGTGGTTTGTTGTCTGGTGCAGCAGAGACTACTAAACCTTTCAGCTCTTTGTTTGGGCCCTCCACCCCTGACACTTTAGTCAGCCCTAACCCTTCACAGACACAATCAGAGAGTGGTGGCCTGCTTTCTGGTCTCAAAGGCCTCTCTGCAGGTCTCTTTCAAGAAGAGAAGTCAGCTGCTCCAAAGGAAGATACCATGTCTGCCCCATCAGTGTTTGGACGGAAAATAGGCTTTCCATGGCAAAGCTCACCTCCTCAGACCCCTCCTGCCACCCAGTCAAAACCTGAAGAAAGTGAAGAACCAAAGGCTGAGAAATTGTCACCTGACTCTGAGGTTACAGGAAGTGCAGATCCCAGTGACACAGAATGTCCAAGTGACAGCTCTTCATGTAATCAGCCAAGCTTTGACACAAGTCCGGAAAGCCTTACAGCGTTTAAGGAAGAAGGTGCTTCTTGTGTGGAAAAATTGGAGAAATCTCAAATTTCTCATGATCACATAGTTCAGAACGAGGACCAGCTTTGCATAGATTCCAGTTCAGAAAAGCCACCAGACAGCCCTCAGCAGCAAACATTTGGCAAAAGGCTAGTAAAATCATAATAGATGGCTTTCCAAGGTCATTTATTATGCTTTGATGTGTAAATTACCCTTTATCTTCCCATGATATTAATTTGTGTTATGTGTTTTCATTATTGGTTTATTTCCTTTTGGCTTTTCAGTACATAAATGTTGAAGAACCACTTTAACATTAAATCATTTAATCAAAGAAGAACAATATGTTACATTATTCGGTAACAGTGAACTCTGAACTAATGTTTTTTTAACTTCAGCTTATGTTTTAAATGATAATAGTGTTAATTAGTGTTTTATTTAGTCATTTAATCCTTTGTTCCTGGAATGCTTCATGCTACAGTAAATAACTTAAAGTTGCAAGCTGTAACATTTTGAGGTTAAAAAAGAACAAAAAAATATTAACAGTTATTAAGCAAGTACATGACAGATCAGTATTCAACATTATCTCCTTAACTTACCCCAATTCACAACGGTAAATTTTTAATAATAATTTATAACTTGAGTTGTTGGGTCCAGTTTTTTTAAGTGACACTTTTTTTTTTTTACATTTTTAGACATTTTATATATTAACACTTAAATAGACTTCTGTAAATACCTACTGTGTTCTTCTTTCTCAGCCCGGTTGACAGTTCTCGATTTGGCTCTTCTGGCAACCTTAGCCAAGCCAGTTCCCAATTCAGCTCTGAACCAGAAGAACATTCAGACACACAAATCAGACCTTCTGCTGCTACTCAGCCCCTTCCACCCTCAGATGACACGGAGAAGGGTGAAAGAGAGATACAAGCAAGTGTCGAAAAAGAAGTAAAAGAGGCGAGTGTGCCTAAGCTGCCTCCTAATCAAGGGAAAAAGCCAGAGAGGCAACAAAGGTATGAGTCACACACAGAATAAGTAACATTTATCTTGCGTTCACAGGCATATCCAAATGTTTTTTAATAAAATGTTGTCTGGAATAAGAATATCTTCTTTCCTAATACCACCTGTCTCTGACTAGCAGTGGCTTCCTTTCTGAAGCAGGCAACTGCTTGTCAAGGCCTTTCATGGGAATTTTAAAGCCATAAAATTGTCAACTGATGAAACTTTAGTTCCAGCAAGTGATTTTAGCTGCTTGCGTATTGCATTTATGCCCTTTAATTGTCTTTTCTCATTCAGTTTCCGTGAGGATTGCCCACCTCCTTTATCACCCTCTCGCCTGCGCTGGTTGAAGGCCATCAATAAAGTCAGAGTTAAGCTTCATGAGGTAGGAGGGGGAAGAACATCTTGCCTTTTGAAATAACTGAAATTATTCTTGTTTTCTCTGATTCTTCCTTCCACTTTTTTGTTATCTTTACCCTTTGGTTCATTGCCCTTTTTCGCTGCTGTTTGGTTGATTGAGTTTCACATGTGACTAGTTATATTGAGGTCAGTCCACTGTGTGTGAAACGATGTGCTTTGTTGGAAGAAAATCATGACATTTCAGATTTTTCCAGTGTTGCTTTTCAAAATGGCTTAGATTGTCAAAAGACATTAAGATATGCATATATGCGTATATATAGTGGGATCTGAAAGTCTGAGACCGCTAGTAAAAACTAGTACTAGTATTTTGCATTTAAATTGATGTATGCCAATGATATAATCAAACAACAACATTTTTGTGATACAAGAGCATAATTGGAAAATGTCTTGTTTTTGGTAAGCTTTCCAGGTGCTTTACATGACAGCAACCCCCTGATGAAACCTGATGATCTGTGTTATTCCTGCATGATTTAAGAGTGTTCCAAAAAACAGCTTGTGCGACTCAATGGACGGAAATCTGATGATCAGTGTTAATTTAGATTATCAATGTGGAATCATTAGAACCCCACTGTTTACAATACAGAGAGATTTTTAGTATGCACACTTGTTGAAACGAGTGATGAATTTCCTTTTTCCTCTTTTCATTCTTTTTATTTTCTTGCTTAAAATTCCCATGTCCTCCTAAACCTGGAGCGTTCCATGGAAATATGAGTGTGTGGTCCGGTTTGATGTTTACAGTCACACCAGCTGCGTCTTCGAGTGTGCGCAGCTGTTTATAAGGAGGGATCGTGGTGATTGGTGATCTGAACTAACGATTGCTCTGTTAAGACAAAGGCAGTGACAGCGAAAGTGTGGGGCGGGAAATCTCCAAATGATCACTGTTTTTCTGCTGACAGTTTAAATAGTGCCTTCTGCGCTTAACATCTGACGTATTTGTAGGGTTTCTTTATTAATGGATCAGACGGCAGTGGGTGTTTTTCAGCACGTTGTGTATATGTTTACAGTATGTCCGTTTCTTAAGATTAAGTACAAGTGCCAACAGTCTAAAGAGACAAGCACGACTATGACTCAGATAATCTTAAATGCTAGAAATAAGTAAGCCACATTTCTTTGTTTAAAATAGCCATTTTTCCTCAACAAGAAGTAATTTGCCATGGCAACTAAGTGACATTACTATGGTAACACAACCTTGATTGTTGCATGTTTTTCTGCGGAGCCGCCCTTTAACACCTTATGTGTATTTTTTTTGTTTGAAATAATATGTTGCTTGTCTTTGTTTAGACAGATATTAAAATAATAAAAGATATTTTTGAAAGATATTAAGTACGGTCTTGAATACAGGTCTTGAGAATGAGTTAAATCATTTTTTATTCATTAACAACTTTTTTTGTCCTTGTAAGCAGTTTTGCACAGGAGAGATGAATGATTTAGATTTTTCTTTTTGATAATCTGTTATTTTGTGTGTCAACAACACTAATCTTCCACACTGAATTTAGATTCTAGATTTAGATCTAGATTTAAAGTCTGTTTATTTTGTTGAGGTGAATCGACAGACAAAATAAGAGAGAAATTGTACTGGCTTAAGACCTTGGTCGTTGTGGTAACCATTAATATCAGTTATCTTTGCTTTAATGAAAGAGGTCATATTTGTGAAGTGAGTTCATATTGTTTGCTTTGCTCAAGGAATCTGTGGAGGTGCTTATAACCGCATAAATGTATGTTGCATGCTAAATCATTTAGCGTTACGGCATTACTAACTGTAAACACTGAATGCTGTCCCCAGTGCTAAAGTACATTTAAACTCCTGCAAAGACAAATTTGTTTTCCCAGTTAGCATCCTTTTAACAGGGTTTTATTTTTTTATCCAATGCAAGCTGCAGTAAACTAATTGCGGGGGCAGTCCTGCTGCGGTAACCTGGGGTTAATGGAGTTGTTCAAGGGCACAATTTGATTGTAGTAACTCGTCTGCAGCTCTGATCCTTTATCACTTGGTCGACAACAGTTATTTTTTGGTGATTATTTTTTTAATCAAGCATAGACCATTAGATGCTGGCTGTTGAGTGAGTTGAAGGCAATGAGTGACCGATTTTACCATGGTCAAGCCCAGTTATGTAAATACATAATGTAATGTACACCAATCTTTACTAAAATGTTCAACTTCATAATATTAGTAATTAGATTAAGCAGATACCTGCTAATTTATATAGATCATTTGCATAACTGTTGAAGCTTCCAGCATTTATAGGTACTGATGTCCAGTTGTGTGTGCATGCACCAACCGTTTGTGAATGCAGTCAGAACTAGTCCTTTTAATAGTAGTCTGTTAATACGTCAAGTATATTATGTTAATTAGTTTCTCTAAAAGACGCTTAGAAGTAGGATTTTAATCCATGGCTCCATTTATATATCAAAAAGCTTTTTGCTAAAAAAAATTCTGCTGCTAAGTCCAAGGTGCTGCCACAGCATTTACTTTATAACTCTGTATTACAGTGACTCAAGCCTATGACTGTTTTTTTTTTATACATTTTCATAAAAATATTAGAGAATGGGAGAAGGCGACTAGCATTGTCCTACGGGATTACCACTGAAATTTTAACAGTGGAATTATACAGGCCCATTTCCACAAAGTGTGTGTTCTTTTCTTAGCTCACTGTGTAAATCCCACATTTCTTCTTAACAGTGAAGGTGAGAAATCTAGTAACGGCGCACACTTCCCCTGAGGAGGTTTATCTGCCGTACTGTTCCTACATGATGAATGACTTTGTTTCAGTGGCCCGTTCAATAACAACAAGAATGATTAGAACAGTCTTAGAGAACAGTCTTAGAGAACAGTCTTAGAGAACAGTCTTAGAACAGTCTTAAGAACAGTCTTAGAGAACAGTCTTAGAGAACAGTCTTAGAGAACAGTCTAAGAACGGTCTTTACCTATAGGAAAATCACTAATACAATGCTTCTGATGGCTTGTTGCCAAATGAAATTCACAACAGACAGCGTTTAATTGGCTGGTTTTGGTTTAAACACAATTAACTTAATCACACACCAGGTAATAACTGGTGACAACCAAGCCTTTGCTAGGTGATGATAGTTTTGCAAAGTAAACTGAATTAAGTCACGCTCGTTTGGCGTCTACATTTGCTGTGTAAACAGAAAATGTGATAATTATATAATTTGTTGTGTGCCTCATATCGGTTTAAGTAGGTTTTCTGTTTATATTTTTGGCCAGAAATGTACAGTGTTTTCGGCTGAACTTTTTGGTGGCCAAAAATTATGGTTCCTGTCATTGATTTTTTTATGAAGTCAAAGTAATTTTGTTAGAAGAACGACGGTGTGCTACAAGAGACATGACAACAGCACAAGATCACAGGCTTGGTCGCTGGTCACCAGGGACAGCAGGCATATGTAGTTTAGAGGTCATTATAGAAACATATTTGACCTCAGAATGCTGGAATCTATATTATGATTATGTATTCTTATATATTTTCAGTTATACATAACCTGTCAATAACCTGTCAATACCTGTCTGTCAATACTGCTACAGTATGTAGAAATTTACAGGGTTTTACTAATGTTCAGTTGTGCGGTGTTATCAAATCTTGATTTTTTTAATAACTGAATTTACTCAAGGAAGCAAAAGAAAAATCTGTGGTAGTGCATTCGGCTATCCTTTACCATCCTTTTACAGACTGCATCTTAACTTTTGAAAACCTTTTTTAATATATATGCAAAGCATAAGTGCACGAACAGAGCCATATGGAATGCAGGGCTCTGTTTATGTAGGTCATAGTAAAACCTTTTCCTTGTGGAATTTGGATATATTTATTTATATTCTGGACTGGACGGACATTAATATCCTTCAGAATTTACATCACTATGCCCATTACAGTAGTCATCCTTAGAGTGGGAAAACCCTGGAGAGATGGCAGAGGAAGGTGTGTCAAAGAAAATCAGAGCAAGGGACAAGGAAAGGCTGAGTACGAGAGGGAGAGAGAAAGAGAGAGTATGAATTGGATGAGGAAGAGTTTCTGACTCTTGAGTGAAGGTGTGCACTGAATAGTAACAGGACAGAATCAAAGGCCTGCCGGATGACATTGGCTGAAAGTCACCAAAGATATTCACTCCTCCCAATTTTACCTCGCTTCCCTGATTTCCCTACAGCCATGATAACACCGGGAGTGCAGATGGTTAATGAGACACCATGCAGTAGCATTTGTATTGTATACAGATAATGAAGCATTGGTTAGCAAGTAAATAACATTGTAAGGTTCAAGGGGCTAAAATAAATAAAGCTATTTTTTTATGGATTTATTATGTGTGTCTTGTAAATCTAAGATGGTAAATGAAAGGCAATTTAATCAGGTGGCTGAAGCCATTTTTATTATGTGAAAAGACTGTAACCGTAGAGTGCTATGAGAGACATGCAACTAGCATGCCAAGCTATGTAGGAAAACTGTTTCAGGGACAGCATTCAGTTGTAGCTGTAATAGTGATTATACAAAAATATTGCACTGCGGAATGCTGTGATCACTATTCCAGAGAGCCTGATAATGAATAAATATAATTTGAGATGTGGTGTAATGCACAGCAAAAATCTAATCCGATTATGCATTATTCAAAGAACGTGAGATTTCTGTTTTTGAAATGATTTCTCTGCAAATGATGGAATTTTTCTTTCCTAATGGCAAAAATGACATGAGACATCTGCGGCACGCATGATGCAACTTATTAGATTGAACAGGGCGCAGGGCGAGAACGCAGACAGAGTTGTGGGAGAGATGGAGTGTGCTCAATCCTCCGCAAGGGGGAGGAAAAGGGAGAGAAACAGATGGACGGAGAAGCGTAGTGTGAATAAGGCAGAAGTGTGTGTGTGTGTGTGTGTGTGTGTAGAGAGAGAGAGAGAGAGAGAGAGAGAGAGAGGAAGGAGGTGAATGGGTAGAAGTGAGAGTGGATGTGTTCATAGCAACAAGCCAGAGGAGTGTAGGAGGGAGATACTGGAGAGATAGAGAAGGGAAGCAGTGACACAAATGTTAAGTCAGAGGAAATAGAATTGCCTGTATATTTGCAGTGTCTGTGATCATTTAAATGGAGAGATGACAGTAAGGAGCTTGTCATGACTACAAAGACTTATTTAACTCTGTATAATAGAGAACGACAGCTACTGTTGTTATTTTAAGTTAACTTGGTGGATTATTGTGGAAGCTGCCCGGAGGTTCTGGAGAACGTGGGCTTTTGGTGTGTCATATTCACTGAGTTCTGTGTTTTGAACTTGATCAGTCTGTATTTCATGGGCTTTGTACATGGATATCGGAATATGGAAATATTCTGATTTAATCACACTTCTGTTTAATCACACTTCTGGAAAAGTAAAACCGTTACTGCCCTTATACAACTGTGCTTTAACTGATGGGTGAATATTGAAGGGTAAGTTTTGTTTCTTAAATATTTATAAATCCATTTTTAAAAATGTATAATTTTTAAAGAATGTTTCTCAGTAATAGTGTCATTCCAGTTTTGATCTAATTAATCTAATTATTTGAGCTTTTTTTCTCTCTTATCAAAGTTGCTTTGAATTGGTATATAAGTTTTAATTCAATTGTAATACTCAGTGTTACTGCTGTAAATATCTTTCATGGAACACAAAAGGTACTCTATAAAAGTCATTGATACAAACTGCATGTTATATTCAAAATCTTCAGAAGCCGTTCGACACTGAACAGTGGTTGTATGTGAAACAGACGTATGAAGTCTTAAAAAAATTATGTTTTGTGTTGCACTGTAGGATACACGAGAGTAGAAATTGACTATTTTAATTTTTCACATGCTTTTGAATTATTTAGTGTTCGCTAGGAATTTCAGAAATAGGAGTTTGCTGATGGTCTCTTCTCATGTCATGTTATGTAGTGTCAACAGGTTGTGCTTCCTGCATCAGGATTAGGTTTTGTTTTTGTATGTACGGCAGATTTCTTTTTAGATTTGGTCCATGCAAATGATGCCCGTGTTACCGCTGTTTATTGATCAGCTGACAGAGAGGTCAGTATATTTTGTGCAGTATTAACACTTGGGCACTATTTTCTCTTCCTTGTGCCAAACTCTCAACCTTCTACACATATGTGACCTGTTTTTCTTGAACAGTCTGCTGTGAATAGACTGATCAGTAGCCGTGGCTTCGGAAGGCAGAATATAGAATAAGAGAATTGAATTATTTTGCCTGTGGCTGCTGTATTCGTGGGGTGTGTGTGAAATCAGTTTTGACCCATGTGGCGAGCTGCCAGAATAAGACCTTGTAAACGCTGCTAACAGCCTGCCTGGTTACAGCAGGAGGTGATGTGGCTTAACACTACAGTAATTACTGAGTTTGCAAATAAGAGAGACATTGTTATACGGTGTCTTTTAATGAGTTGATGCCACTTACCTGGAAAACTTCATTGTAGTAGTCTTGTACCTTGTTGAGATGATTTTGTTTCCAGGTAGACTGGTTAAAATCATGCACCCTGATGCCTGGAAGTTGCATAAAGCAAATCAAAATCCCTGCAAACAATTTTAGGTTGTAAGAACATTTTCCTAATGTTTCCATTAAGTAACAAAAGATGATATTTACAAACAAATAGATCTTACACCAGTACATTGGGCTTCTTTACGTTTGCCTTGAAAGCTGAGAAGTTTATAGACAAAATTAAAGATCTATAGACAGCTGATTTACTCAGCTGTACTGCAGAGAAAGTAAGACATGCATGTTTAGACTATGCTTGTTACTTTTGCTTCATATCAAGTCTCTCTATTTGACTTGTTTGGTTGAAAAGATGATGAGATAGGGATGGGCGATAGATCAGTGTGGAAAAATAGAGATGGATAGATTACGTACAGCAGTTATCTGTAGTGGATCATCTAATAGTGCCTCTGACTGTGGTATAGTCGTAGTTAACACTTTTAGGAAATACAAATTATATTAAAGTACATTCTTTTTATTATTTGTAGCAGCCAATGTTTTTCCATTAGTGCGAAGGGTACACGCAAATGTTCTTTCTTTCTGTCTTACAGACTTAAATTTTAGTGTGTATAAACTGTAGTGTGTCATCTGTATATAGCAAGGCCACTGAGTGTATGGTGATGACAGCAGACAGAGACGTATTTGAGAAGAATCTTAAGGACAACAGCTTAATGAAAGGACAGATTAATCAAAACCTCTGGCTTTCATCACACCTGCAAGCAATTACACTGCTCTGCTCTGCACACTGCTTCTTAAACAGGATCAATTATGTGAAATATTTCAAAGCAGAGCAGTAGCTCAGAGGGCAACCTTAGCAATTTTAACATTATTGCAATTAAGCTGTTCTTTAAAGAAGAGATACGTAATGATGGTAACTTCAATGTTCCTCAGGTGTTTCTTGATGTTTCTTGTTTGGTTCCCTCACTACCTCAGTTTCATTTCTACCTTTCTGTTGCCTCATGGCATTGCTGTTGAGGTAAAGGCGCTTTACCTCCACCATTAAATTTGTTTACCTTCTGTTTCTCTTCAGCACACCCTCCTCCAGTCTGTTTGTGTTTGTTCTGTGCTGTTCTGCGTCTTCCAGGCTTTTAGGCAGATAGAAACTCAGATAGATTGTTTTCAGTGAAAGTACATGCAGATGCATGCAGAATGAAGTTTACTCTCTGTTTTCATGTGCTCTTCAGACAGCCATATCAGTCTGATTCTCACCCCGAAGATCACTCACCCCTGAACATCCTTACATGCAATGAGGACAAAAAAAAGAGCGAGAGAGAGTGAGGATAAATAATGAGAGTGAGAGGCGTGTGAGGAGATGAGTGAGGCATGCTGTAAGATTGTGTAAACAAAATATTGAATGTCGTGTAACATTTCTTGCTATCTTAGTGGTGCAGGTGTTGCTGAATTGTGAAGGGGGGATTCACAGAGTGAAAGGAGTGACTCACTTGCTTGGGAGGGAATGCTGTAAGCGTGATGCCTAGAAAGATGGAAATAAAAAGCTAGTTTAGCCATTGATCGGTGAGGGATTGATAGAGAGTTAGCGTACACGGGGGTGTGAATATTATGTTAATTGTGATATTTTTGCAGCCATCTTTTGAAAAGTTTCTTTTATTCTGTCAGAAAGAATGGAATATTTTGGAATGTTCTAAGACAAACCGCATACCTATGTTGAACATTGCTTACTTTCTGGAGAAGGATGTCGGGGGTAGTTGTGGCCTACTGGTTAGAGTCAGACTTGTAACCAGAAGGTCACTGGTTTGATTCCAGGACCGGCATGCCCGTGAAAACAGAGGTGCCCATGAGCAAGGCACTGTACCCCCAATTGCTCCCCGGGTGCCGCAGTGCTGCCCACCACTCCTAAAATTCTTTTCGTTAATTTAAGTGTTACTGTATGAAAGCCTATAGTGCTGATAGTGTGATACAAAAGACTAAAATCCAGTAAGATGAATATATAATGTACGACATACGGTGAATGACATGAAACGTACTGCATATCAGAAATGACCCATCTGCCCAGCTCACACTCTGAATGTGTTGTAACACCATACTAACTCATCTCTCCTCAGCCGCTCTGTCCAATCTAACACCACCTCAGAGGGACATACGAGGCCACGTATCATGTGTGAAAGAATGATAAGCTATGCGACTGGTTTCTGACAAAAAAATATGCAGCTTGCACAGTCGAACAGTGCTGTCAAAATAGCTAGTATTCACATAATAAGAGACTTTCTCTTATTATGTGATACCAGCGATACAATCTTAACATCTATGAGACACTCTCCAAATGGTTGCTGGTGTAACTCTCACATTTAGACTGTAATACCCTCTGATGCATCTAAGCAGAACACAGCAGTGGGTTAGTGAGGAGAAATATTGTGTTATAGTAATACAATAAACTATATAGTGGACATATATAAACCAAAGGACAAGAACAGGTGGATTTATACAAGTAATTGCTATATGTATGTATTTGGAGAAGTCTATAATTCTGAGAACCTGAGTGCAGGTAGCACATGGTTTCCATAGCTACTGTACCTGTGTCACGTGGTTTTTGCTCTAGCATGACATTTTCTCTGTTTAATTGACGCTCCAGGAGTCTTCGATATGCAAGCATGTCTCTACAGCTCTCCTGAATCTCTCCTATTCTATGATGAGTAAAAAACAGATTTTGGATTTCAACCTATAGCAATCCATGATCATTTTTTGAAATATATTCTACTTTCACTGAATGTTTATTTCTAATATTCGTTTTGGTTCCTTCGAATATTTCATAGCACCCTAATCTATATGAGTTAGTGTGCATGTTTTTATCTTTTGCACGGCTCTGTGTTGCCATGGATTTAAGTGAACACTCTCAGCAAGTGTTTCGTTTATCAGTTAAACTTACATTTTGTTTTTGTCTTCAACAAAGGAGCGTTTGTATGCCGTTGCTACAGTACTACAGTTTGTTGATTTTATTTTTTCCTTTTTTTCAGTTTTTATCATTTCATATACAAAATGTAGCATGCTTGTGATGTGCTTTGTGTTATCTACTGTTTCAAATCCATTAAAAAAACTTTGATAAGAGAGGAAAGTAGTTGAAATTTCCTAGAAATTTACCTTGTGTAGACTTACTGGGAACTCTGTAAGGGGTCATTTACTTTTTCAAACTGAATATTGGTATGAATTTATTCTATAAAACGTCCTTGTTGTCATTAGTCATGTCTTTTTTACTCATCTGTATTATCAGATGCTCACCTTTAAGCCTGAGTAATGTGATTCATCTCCACAGCGCAGAATTTGGGAGGCTCTCTTTAGAGGAGCAAGGAGAGCTAGCTAGCTTCTTCCTCCCCAGTTGCTTCATCCACAAATCAGAGATGTTCTCTCGGAACCGCTGCAATGGACAGGATGGCACAGGAGTCCCTCAGTATCCCAGACCCAAAAAGAAAACTGTGGTGCCAAAGAGGAGGCAACCTAATCCCAGAGTTGCCCTGGTGCTGCGTGGGAAAATTCACCGTTTCCTGCAGGGATCTACAGATCATAACATTCAACCTTCTGGGCTTTACTACACTGGAATTGAGGAAGAGGGCGAAGAGGGGGAAGAAGATGTTGAGAAGTTGCAGAATTACTACAGAAGAGGTTTGGATTCAAGGGAGATCAACTGCTCACCTCCGGTTCCAAATGGGCATCTTCTGGGATCAGTCTCTGGAGCACCATGCGTGGGGGAGGTGGAGCTAAATCGAGAGGGAGGCGTCAGGATTCCTTGTACTTTGAAGCACAACAGTAGTTTAACCAACAGTAGTTTAACAGTGGTTCAGAACCAAATGACCCAAAATCTAAATGGTGCTGAGTTTTCATGTAGGAGGGGACTTGTTGATGGGGAGCCTAGAGGACAAAAAGACTCTTTGCTGTACAGATTAAATATGACAATGCAGGATACAATTGTGGAGGGGAATAATGAGGGCTTTCAAGAGGAAGAATCAAGTGCTGTCATTGAACACATACTTAAGGAATTGCGAGGGATCAACAAAATTCAAGAGGAGATTTCAGACTTAAGGGAGTACCTGTCATCTGTACGCGGTTCTGTTGAGGAGGTGTCCAGCTGTGTAGATGCTGTCCTAATGGAGATTGAATGCATGAGATCTGGAACCAAGTCTGGTGTGGAGACCTGGCCTGGGGCAATTGGTGGGACGGAAGGTTCCTCCCACCATCACAAATCAAACAGTACTTTCACCCAAAGCTGTTACAAGCCTTACACAGTTGAATCTTCAAGTAGCTGTGGTAATATACTCTCTGAATATCAAGTTCTTGATGGGAAATGCAAAGAGGCACCAAACCAGACATTGGCAATTAGTGGCGTTTGTCAAATGACTTCAGAATGCAGTGAACACATAACAATTACACATGAAGCTGATCTGAGATCAGATGCACCTCTGTGTGCAGGAAGAAGGAAGCTTAGCTTTGGTTACCTTGAACGCCAGGATGGACAAGACTGTCCAAGCACTAGTTCTCTTTCTTCGGGTCAAAGTTCCAAGTCTGAGTCTGATCCAGAAAGACACACCTCTGGACAGGGCAATACTGGGGCTGAAAGTGAGAACTGGAACCCTGTGGCTTTAAAACCTAGTAGGAGTGGAGAGATAGATTGGAGTGAAGATGATTCTTGCTCCAGACAAGGTAGTTTTGAAGAGGCAGAGTGCTGCACTGGAAAAGTAGATAGCTGGGACCCATCAAGAGCTGACAGTACTACAGTGGGCAACTCAGATCAACTGTCCAGCCTATCTGGTAAACACTACAACTCTCCTTCTAGTACTTGCAGCAGAGAGGACTGGAGGACATTAAAGCAGTATGATGCAGATATACTCACAGAAGAACCTGGATTGGGTTACCCTCAAAGCGCAGAGGTTTGTGACTGTCCTCAGAAATCTTTCCTTACTGCTGACACTTGTGAGAATGTAAAGGTCTATGCATCATCTATGAGTCCAAATAACAACTTAACTACAATTGAATTTAAATCAGATTTTTGTGAACCTTCCCCATGTTTGAACTGCCCAGTGAATATTGTTTTTAAAACTGAGCCATCAGCAACTGACAAGAACCTTCTATATGAAGGCAAATGCCAGCGAAATGTCCCTGATTGGGAGCCTGACTCTGCAGATGCCAGTAATGTGTCTTTCAATGTAAAAAAGTTTGGCAGAGCAGTTCTTGACTTTAAAACTGCTTTGCGGGGAGCACTGAAGAAGCTAGATGGAAATAATACTGCTTTACCTGTTGAAAAATCTGAGATCAATCCCCCCATATTCCCATGTGGGGAGCAAAAATCAGTTGTTTTTAATATCGGAACACAAGATGGAAAGGTGCCTCAAACAGAGACATCATGTGTGAAGACTTCACAAACAGAAACCCATTATTCAGAGCAACCTCGAGCCAACAGTACGGACAATGGCTTCATAGAGGTATCTGAATGCACCCTCACTCAAGAAAAATCTGAATCAATAGGAGATAGTGAGAACTCTTCTCACCAACCTAAAATTGAGGACTCAGAGCATCCAAAATCTCCAGGGTTGGACCCATCCACCAGTACTGCATCAGATACATCTGGACATCTCACTAATGCTGACTTAGCACAGGGCTCCTACACAGACATCCTCCAACATTCTCTCACTCCTGATGAATTAGCAGTTGAAGAGGAACAGAGAACATTAGCAGCAGAAACACAGTCTCCCACTGAGTCCTCTACTGAAGCTGGAGGTAGTGAAGCAGAGCTTAGTGAGAGGGATGTACGTCGTCTGAAGTGCCTCAGGAGTTTCCAGCAGATCCTGAGGGAGAAGAGAGAATCCAGAAGACACCTCAATATGGTGACCATGTCCACGTTTTCTGAGGATGATTTTAATCCAGGTACATTGAGGTTTGAGGCCCAAAACCATATACATTCTATTCCTGTTTTACTGGTATACAAAGTTTCTAGTTGCAAACATGCAGCATAAGTTATTATTCATAATTTGTCCATGAAATGCACATTAGACAAGCCTCGAAAAACTCCAAAACAGAAATATATGGTGTGTATATGTGTTGTAACTTTTTCTGTAAAACAACAAATCTAGTATTAGGTGGAGAAACTGCTGACTCGCGTAGCCAGTGGGTGTTTGGGCCTTTCCTGCAGATGTATTAGCATGCATCCTGCTGGGTGTTAAACAAGTCCTTTTCCCCAGGCTTAGGGCAAACTAATTACACTCATTGAATTGAAATGAAAACAAACCTGACATGAAAGCAGAGTGAACTGCATAATTTAGGAGCCATTATAAAATTAATAATGCATGTCAATGAAACTTTTCATGACCTCTGACTAGATCCATAGCAAAATTTACGGTTATGCAGTTCAGACTGGCAGTCTGTATATACAGTATGTCCATAAACAAGTTCATTAAACTCCCTGTCAGCAGTGAAAATATATATGTATATGTATGTGGACAGGGAGTTTAATTATTTTATAGTGATGTCTGGTTAAAAATGGTGTGGTGTGATACCTTGTTGTACTATTTGTTGTTATTTTCAGATGGCAGCCAGGAAGAAGATCAGGTTATATCTTTTTCACATGTTTCAAAAATTTTATTTTGCAATGCTGAAGATAAATGATGCTGTTCAAAGGTCTATATCGTGCATGGTTCTCACATGCCTCTTTGATCTGAGGTTACTGCATCGTGTTGATTTACTTGTGTCTGTATTTTATTTCCTTTTTATCACATGGCTTGTTTTTGTGACTTGTAGCCAAAGCTGCATTGTAAATACTTCACTTTTTCATCCATGTTTATTGATTGTGCCTCCTTCTTTTTAAAAATACCCCTCTTGGTTTTAAAGAAATATACTGTACAAAATAGAAAGTGTGATTGGAGATAAATCTTGGGCTTGTTGCTGAAGTAGCTGAGTCAGAGTTTTATGGCAATGGTTTTTCCAGCAGCTCTTTAGCTGATATGTTTGGCATGATCGACATTTTTCGTTGCAAAATGTTAAGTCTGCAGTTTTCTGTATTCACTTTGCGTCCAACGTCTGGCACCTTTACTTAATGTAAGATTCAGGATAGATTAGAATAGAATAGAATGCCTTTATTGTCATTGTACAGCCCTGCATACAACAGAAAAACAACGAAATTGGGATGTCATCATGTGTATTTAGATTCACATAAAACAAAATGTTACTTTTCTAGCAAAAAGCGAAAACTCAATCAACCAAATATCAGGGCTTTCTCTCTTCTCCTCTTTAGTTTCCTCTTCTCATTATGTTTCATTATCTGTGAGAAGCAGCAACATTCATTTTTGATATAACACATGACAATATGATGAACTTGTGTCTCTGACAGAATATCAATGGAGACCACAACAAACCATGGGCCAAACCTGGGTATGATCTCTCTCTCTCTCTCTTCAGTTGTTCTTCATCCTTTTTCATTACTGCCTCAGCACCATGTATCAATCTGTTTTTATCTTCAGTGGGGGAGGATTATTTGGCATTGACAGCATGCCTGATCTTAGAAAGAAGAAGCCGATCCCATTGGTTAGTGAAGTGGTGAGTGTTCCCAAATTATTGCTCAGTGACATGCACTGATGTAAAACACAACATTCATACTCCAGTAATAGTTTCCTTTATATTGTTTATATTCGAAACGCAGTTCTGATCTAACTTTTATATACTGTAACTCTGTAAATAGTACTGTAAATAATATATGTGTTGTTTCTTAAAAATATGTAACTTGTTTCTTAAAAACTGATCTTTTGTAATTTTTGTCATGCTTTCCCGTAATTCAAGGCAATGGTAAGCTCATATTTTATAATATATTCAATGTATTTTATATATATTTATTCAAAATATATCAATTTTGTTAACTAATATATTTCATATTTATAAATATTCATTATATTTAACTATTGTTTATGTACAGTAATATTAAGGAATATGTGTCAAAAAGGCGGATTGTGTATTATGAAGGTTTGATGCCAATTTGATGGCAATGATGCCAATTTGTTCCTTAATTTCAGTGTGATCAACTGTAGGACTTTATACCCAGTCAATGACAGCAAACGATCTGAAAGACATAAAATTGCTGTAACCAATTACATAGAACAGTGGTGCTGTTAACAGAAGTCTTTGATATTACACAGCTGAGTGGGCTGTTTTTTGTGTGTCATGGATTTCATGACCGTGTGTGTGTTGCACTTTGTTTTCGTTATTTGCAGCTTATTGTGATATTATTTTTTTTCCCAGCAAACTTTTAATTGAACCTCGTTTCTTTTATGGAGTGAAACTTGTATGACTGTAGCATTAAAACCAAGCGACTACACAGATGGTTGAGCAGTGAAGCTGTGCTTCTTTTCATTTTTTCTCTAGTTTATGAGTCAGATATATGGGGCATTTATCAATCAGCTTTTTGATGTGCCACAATGGAACAGTGAAACATTTGTCATGCTTTGGAGGGGACAAAAAGATTAAATACAAAATAAAAACAGACTCGATTTGATATGCCATTGACTTGCACAACAGTTTTCATGGCAACGAATGCAGCTGCCTTTTTTTAAAATCTTTGTTTGAGAAGTGTGAAATGATGAATAGAAATAAAGCATAATTAATAGAGATTTCATGCAAATGGGGTTGATGAACAGCACACACTGTTTTATTCATTATTGTTTTAAGTCTAAGTAATCCGAATCATTTGAATACTTATCCCAAGTGACTTACAGTACATTAAAGGTATACATTCAACGTGTTCCTGGGAATCGAATCCACAACCTTTGCGCTGCTAACACAATGTTTTTGTTCACACTCTTTTGTGTTCCTGTAGCTGTGGGGTTTTTTTTACATTTGGAAAAACACAGTTTAACTTTGTCCCATTATTCTCCCAGAAATATAGTATTGATCTTATGTATTTAGCTTTCAAACCTTTTTGTTGCAAAAAGAACACAGTTTTTGACTAAATCTCAGCTATGACCTGCCTGAAGACCTCGTGCAACTCGTGATTGACTCGTAGAATAATTGAGGACAGAAGGAAGATAAACACTAGCCATTTGTGTCTGTTCAATAGCTCTTATTATCTGTGAGGGGCTGTATTGTGCTTTTACTCTCCTGCTCTCATTGAAAATATAATCTTATTTTTAGAGTAATGGGCATTCCAGCTATTTTCAGCATGTCATATTGTCTTCATAGGTTAGCTGTTTGTTATGTTGCAAGTATTTAGTAATTCAACAGGAGATAGCTGTGAAATACTAAAAGCTATTTAAGTACACATGGCACTCGTAATGGGCTAATAGTGTTTAGCATACTAATGTGAACACTTGCAGACAGAACGTGGGATAACATTTGTTTAAGGTGTTTAGGTAACTTTGCAGACAGTGTTGTTGTTTTCATTAACTTTATATGGTCAGTAAAGCCTAAACTCATCGGGCAAGCTCAAATAAACACACAATAACCAGTGTGGAATAATAGATTCTGTTCATGAAGGTGTAATTCATTAACATTTTGATATTCACTTGTTGTTCTTTTTCAGTCTCTGGTGCAGTCCAGGAAAGCAGGAATCTTGCATGCATTATCTGTTCGCTCTTCACTCAAGGATGAAGAACTGGTGAGACATCTAAACCAATTCTTAAAGCTACAAACGAAACCATTTTTGATTAAAAATGAACAAAAATAAGATATTGAGCAAGTACATGACAGATAGTGGCTCAGCATGATCTCTTTACCTTACCCCGATTCCCAACAGAAAGTTTATAATAATGACTTATAATTTAAGCTGAAATTCCAGGAAATGTCCATCTGTAAACAGAAAGAAGGTCCGCCTACTTTATTGCATGTCCGGGAACTGTAGATGTTGCAACATTTGTAGCTTGTTTTTAGAGCAGTTGTTTAGAATTTAACTTGTCATCCACCTTAAGAAAACAACTCCATAAGTACCCTGCAATTTTAAAAGAGAAAAGTTATAGATTGCAGCTTTGTAGGAACACTTATGGAAGAGAGCAACGTAAAATATTTGTCATGTTGTTTATGGGAGAAAGTCACACAGGTTTGAAACAATGAAGGATAAAGAAGTAAATGACAACAGAACTTTTAGAACACATTTTTGTGGTAAACAAATATAATATATAGTTATCTAGATACAGAGATTTAATGTTGCCCTCTTTTTGTTGATCACGTTCTCACCAGTTTTTCCATAACAGCACCTACAGTCCAAACCAAGACCAGAGTGTGCAAAACACATCTTCTGTGTCTGCTTTTCATCTTTCTCTTTGTCTCTTTATCTTGTTTCAGCCATTCTTAACAATTTTCTTAGCAATTTGCTGCTTCGTTTTAACACATCTTGCTGGCTTTTGTTTGTTTTGAAATGTTGTAATTTTGTCTGCTTTTCAGTCCGAACTGTTTGTATGTCTTTCTCTCCTTGTTTCGTTCTCTTTAGAAGAGTCATGTGTACAAAAAAACTCTCCAGGCTCTGATTTACCCTATTTCTTGCACAACACCCCATAATTTTGAAGTGTGGACGGCCACCACACCCACCTACTGCTACGAGTGTGAGGGCTTGTTGTGGGGTATTGCGAGACAGGGCATGCGCTGTTCAGAGTGTGGGGTCAAATGCCACGAAAAATGCCAGGAGCTCCTCAATGCTGACTGTTTACAGAGTGAGTCACATACCACATATAGGAAAAATAACAGTAAATGTATCTTGGTACTTGGTTTTTATTACAATTGATCACTTAAACCTAGAGGCCTGGCAGAGCTACACTCTTAAAGAAGTGCTTCACCATGCCAATAAAAAAATATGGTTATTTATATAGCCAAAATAAATGTTTTGGCTATATGGTTTCATAAATAAGCTTTAACATTCACAGAACCTTTCTGTTTCAAAAAAGCTTCTTTGTAGTAGAAAAAGGTTATTTAGACTATAAAAAGGTAAGAAAGAAATGGTTCTTTCGGGACTAAAATTTTTGTTGTGGCATCGCTGTAAAGAACCTTTTAAAAACCTTTATTTTTAAGAGTGCAAGCACAGCAACTTTTATTGTCAGTAATTGTAATGTTTGCAATATAGTTACAAAGGTTTATTTATTGTTATTCATTACTCACTTCTTTGTCTGTGATCTCCAGGGGCTGCAGAGAAAAGCTCCAAAACAGGTGCGGAGGACAGAACCCAGCACATCATCTCTGCTATGAAGGACCGCATGAAGATCCGGGAGAGGAACAAACCTGAGATCTTTGAGATGATAAGGATTGTGTTCAGTATGACCAAACTGAACCATGCTCAGCAGATGAAGGGCATCAAGCAGGCTGTGCTCGATGGAACATCCAAGTGGTCTGCCAAGATCTCCATCACGGGTACAGAAACCTCACAGGGACAAGTTATGGTTATTGATCACTATGCTGTAATGTCTACTGAATGAAATATAGAGACGACTATCAACGATGTAAATGATCATTTCATTCATAACTGTGTCAGCAAAAGCGTTATGTTCTATTAGAATTGGAGACTTAAACAGTTGGGACAAGGATGTCTCTAGGCTCTAGCACTCAAAGTGTGTGTGTGTGTTTAACAGTGGTGAGCGCTCAGGGCCTGCAGGCTAAAGACAGAACGGGTTCCAGTGATCCGTATGTGACGGTTCAGGTTGGAAAGACTAAGAAGAGAACCAAAACTATCTATGGTAACCTTAACCCTGTGTGGGAGGAAACGTTCAACTTGTGAGTCTGATCCAATATTGTGATGTCTCCGTTCTTTCTCCATTCTTCTTCTTTCTTTTCATTCTTCTTAAGTAATCAACCTCGTCTCATATGTTCCTTCTAAAGATCCTTAGGAGAATGAAAAACTGAAAACAAATGAGACAGTTTACAGGCAGTAAGATTATGTTTATGTAATATACAGCTTTAAAATGATCATGACTTCTTGGAAGAGTTTGATGAGAAATGTTGAATGAATTTGTATTTATTTTAGGTATTTTGGTACCTCCAGAAGGAGATGTGTCCACTTATTTCTTCCTACTTTCATAGATATATAAAAAACACAAATGTTTATTAAAAAAATCATTAATAATGAGCACATTTGTTATGATCAGATATGATTTGATATGTTTACAAGTCTACTCTGTGCTCCCCAGCGAGTGCCACAATTCTTCGGATCGTATTAAATTGCGTGTTTGGGATGAAGACGATGATATTAAATCTCGGGTGAAACAGCGACTGAAGAGGGAATCTGATGACTTTTTGGGTCAGAGCATCATCGAGGTCCGAACTCTCAATGGGGAAATGGACATCTGGTACAATCTCGGTAACTTCCTTAATATTCGTGTGTTTGTGTACGTTGTAGCGATGCTCATAAAAGTACAATATTGAGTATGACTAAAATATAAACTGTAATCTATAATAATACAGTTTTGATTTAATATCTTTTACATTTTTAATGCTGTAATAAGTATGATATAACAGAATAATCAGCAGTCTTTTATATGTGATCTGGGATGTATGGGGAATTTTACTTTCAGACAATGGTGAAACTGAACTTTATGATGAATTTAATATACCCCTAACATTGGTGCAGTCAGTCGGTTGAACGGCTTCTCTCTGCATACATATTTCAGAAGTGTGAAAGCAATTCTTCATATTGGCTTTTCATAAGAGCGTAATACATTAATGTCCAGTCAAAACCTTCCACAATCTGTGACTTCCATACCAAGAAATAATAAGTAAAATATTTATTGTAGAAAATGGTTAAAATGATAAACAATAATTTTAAAATCTTGAGCGTAAAGCCTTTTTAGCATATAGCTTATTTTCTCTTAAAATGAAAAAAATAAAATGTTGCTGTTCTGGAGTCAACAAAACATTGGCGAAGGGTCACCATTTAGGTTTAGATGTTCATTTTTCTCATCTGTCTCTCTCGCAGAGAAGCGCACAGACAGGTCGGCAGTATCAGGGGCCATCAGACTGCAGATAAGTGTGGAGATTAAAGGAGAAGAGAAAGTGGCCCCGTACCACGTTCAGTACACCTGCCTGCATGAAGTAAATCCACAAACACTCCTCCAAAAATATCAAGTGACAAGTGCCTGTTTGCAACGTTTATGTACCTTTTACATAAGCATGTTAGCATCTGAAAGCTAAGTAAACCAAAATAAAACAAACACGCATCAGTTAAACAACAAGAAGTCGCTTTCTATAAATTATTATACAAATAATCATTTCTAAACTGTGATGGGCAATTATCCTATCCAGAGTGTGTCCTGTGTGTCCCCATGACTAAAGAATTAAGCTAAAAGAATTTTTAAAGTTCAAGGTGTAATCCTTCTCTTTTTTAGAATATCTTTCACTATGTAACGGACATTGAAGGTCAGGGTGTGGTGAAGCTGCCTGTAGCACGGGGAGATGATGGCTGGAAAGTCTACTTTGATGAGGTTGCGCAGGATATCGCTGATGAGTTTGCCATGCGCTATGGAATAGAGTCCATCTATCAGGCCATGACGTAAGTCCTGGAGATTTAAGTGTGCGTGTGGCTATTTGTGTGTATTTGGGCATTTGGAAATGTCTCTGGATTCTGACAGCTCTATATATCTCAGCATCTATCTGTCTATTTATCCATCCATCCATCCATCCATCCATGTGTGTATGTCTCTTCATATATAATGTCTTCTTTGTTTCCATGCCTGTTTCTTTGTTTATTTCCAGACATTTCGCGTGTCTATCCTCCAAGTACATGCTACCCGGGGTGCCTGCAGTGATGAGCACACTCCTGGCCAACATTAACGCATTCTACGCTCACCCCACCTCTGTCACCAGCGTCTCCGCCTGTGACCGCTTCACTGCCTCCAACTTTGGGGTAATGATAGCTCATTTTTATACCCTTATTAACACATATTGATTCCCTTCATGAGCTGTTAGCATTGAATAAATATTGCTAAATAATACTAATGGGAAACTTGAGGAAGGTGTCCACTACGTAATCATTGACCTGTGACTATATTTGTTAAGAGAAATTTACATACGCACTGAGAAATGTATAGATGCATTGTTTTGAATTGTCTATAAAAGATGTAATATTGTTTTTGATCAGAGAATGCAGGTGACATTGTTCAAACTAAAGTCAAATAAAACCTTTGATCCCAAACGACTACTTAAAAAATACACAGTAGAAAATACGGTTGCGACAGCCTCTGATTCTATTCAAGCAAAATACACGATCGGATTTCTGCACAGTCGCAATCTTTTCTATCACTGCTGTGCTTGACCTGCCCATTCACAGGATTCTGTGTGACATGAAATGACACAACATAGTGAATAAGTGAGATTGCCAGAGCCCCTGACCCTTTGATTCCAATTTGTGTTACTCTTTTCTCATCACCAGCCAGATTTCTCAAAAAGCTTTGCTCGGGTGTGGCTTTATGTCTGGTTGTGTGTGTGCGCATTTGCTCTAAAAAGGTTTACCATTCTGTGACCTTGGTTCAGGGTCTCGAATTTATCCAGAGGGAAATAGATAATAAGGAAACAATGTTTGATTCCAATATTGCAGGCGGGTTTTGTCACGTTTGCTAGCAGTCGAACTCTAGGTCTGTGTATGTAGAAAAATTGTGTGTTTTGGTTACAAATGACTTGTGTCTCCTTACAGCAAAAATTAATTGATCAAGAAAGAAGAATGCTAATTGTTTGTTGGTCTATCACTAACTTTTCTCTTCCTACGCTACAACAGAAGGATCGGTTTGTTAGACTGCTGGATCAGATCCATAACTCTCTCCGCATTGACCTTTCAACATACAGAGTGAGTATCTGTTATAAATTCACAAATTTGATCCATACAGGCTACACAGAATTGTAATAATGTGTGTTACATATACATTGAAATAAACATCAGATTGCACTGTTGCAGCATTTTATTTGTAGTACGTGGTTTTTAAGTCTTTATTTTCACACGGTGCTTAACCCTGGTTTATCTTCTTTTTAAACCCCACTTTTATCCCAGGATAAAGCAACGTTTCACACTTGTAATTTTGAAAGGTTTTAACACTGCTTTAACCCTGGGTTATAAAGCTGTACTCTGGAATACAGTCTCAAATTTAGACTCTAGTCCTTAGAGACAATATTATTTGATTGTAAATGCTTGAGGTGACATTACTTACCCAGGCAATGTTGCTGACCTTGTAAATAAGCAAATAAATGCATTAACCCAGGATTTTCAAATGCACAGTGTGAAATCAGTTCGACTTAAACCATGTATTACGTTGCCATGGTAAAATGACTTTGTAGCAGTTTTACAAAGGTCAAGGTGTTCCATGGTGTTCGTCTTGTTTCTCTGATCTCCAGAATAATTTCCCAGCAAGCAGTAAACCTCGTCTGGCAGATCTCAAATCCACCGTTGATTTATTGACTAGCATTGCATTCTTCAGACTGAAGGTAAGATAACTTACTTTAGATCACCTCCAACCATGACAAGCTGTTTTTCCCTTCTTCCTTGTTAATCCTTTATTTGGGAGTTACAGGGATGTAGGTCTTATTTGTACTACAGATATTGAGTGACACATCTTATAGATATGAGCAATTCGACTGTGATTCATACAGTTGAGTGCACGCTCCTGTCATTTCTGTCTGCGTGTCCTGGGGAGGATAATAGAAGGTTTGAGATAAAGATGGATTTCTTTGTGCTATAAGTGAGAGGCTTTTGTTCGGGCTTTCATAACGGAGATTAGTCACTATTGATTTGACAGCTCACCCGCTTGTCGGTCGGGGTTACGTAATGCGTATATGCTTTGAGCCAGAGAGAGAGTAAGAGAGATTGTTATCATCCATGCCTTAGCAAAATGGTACTGTGGTGGAATGTGCGTTAAAATGCTCCTGTCACCCCTGTGTTAGGTCTTGGAACTGCAGTCTCCGCCACGCGCAGCGCTCGTGGTCAGGGATTGCGTGAAGGCGTGTCTCAATTCCACGTATGAGTACATCTTTAACAATTGCCAGGAGCTGTACAACAGACAGTTTCAGCCAGCTGTGGAACCTGTGAGTAAACAATTTCATATGCAGGTGTACAGTATGTTTGTATTTACACACACACACACATATTTGTATTCATATTTCTATAACAGTATATAGGATTCCTGTAGCTCAATAGGTAGAGCTTTACATTAGCACCGCAAAGGTTGTGGGTTCGATTTCCAGGGTAAACCCATTCTAATAAAACATGTATCCCTATATTAGTTATTTTAAGTATGTAAGCCACTGTAAGTATAGACATTTGTATTTTAGAGAATGTCTTTTTTAGGCTGTATTTCTTCTGTTTAGTGAACAGTCTTATTTAACCAGAACTCAAAAATGATTCACTGCACTGTTTTCTATTGGATATGTTTTTTTCTGCTATTTCATTGCAGCAAAAACCTACAGAAAAAAAAGAGGAGGAGGAGGAGGATGAAGAAGAGGAAAAAAAAGCAGAAGAGGAGGAAGAAAATGCTACTGTAGAGGAACCTGGACCAAGCATCCAGAACCTGGACTTCTGGCCCAAACTCATTACCTTAATAGTGTCTATCATTGAAGAGGACAGGAACTCCTACAGCCCTATAATAAATCAGTCAGTCAACCCTCAGAAACACACAACGTCACACACAAACATGAACAATGAGCTGAGAAGTTCAACCATGTGTATCTCACAGGTTTCCTCAGGAGCTGAATGTGGGGAAGGTCAGCGCGGAGGTGATGTGGACACTCTTTTCTCAGGATATGAAGTATGCACTAGAAGGTATGGAGAATGTGTGTGTTGAATGCCAGTGCTTTGCTTTGTTTGTGTACATCATTATGTGCATGTAGCGCAATTCTTTTGGTTGACGTCATACCATCTCTTGCTTCTCCCATTGGTCTTCAGTCCTCGAACAGATCGCCTGCAAACGTTGGAAGAATGGTAAAGGTCTTTAAGGGTCATGAGATAATTCAATTTTTATGATATGTGGTATGTTGCGTGTTTCTTTATAGGGGCCATATCCTGCACAGTTGTAGCAGTTTATTTGTTTACCATGAGGTCCACACATAATATTATGCAAGATTTCCTGCACCAAAACATATTTTAGCTTCAAATGTTTTAGTTTTGGTTAGTTTTTCATATCTTGTTATTGGCTGGGGGCTGCACACCCACTGGCCAAATGTTTCCTCTCAGAAACATCCTGAGCGCCCCAAAACAATAAAACAATAAAAATACAACATACAGGCACAGGACAGTATATCTGTAGACACAACACCAGCACACACGTCTAGTGGATCATAAGTAATGATTCAGAGGGATTCTTATTGTGAGTCCATACTTTTTTTTGAAAACTCCTGCATAATGCGCATTTAAACAGGTAGTTTAACGGCTGATTGTTTTGTGTACCAAGTTGCTGAATACTGAATGGGTGTTGATATGTATAGCCATATATTAAAGATTTGTTTTTGCAGTTTGGTTTTATTAAAGTCAGTAAGGCTGGGCATGCTGGGTAGGGAGCTTTGATTTCAAATTCAGAGTATGCCTATTGCAAAAAGTGCAGGGAAAATCCTGTTTTGAATGACATGACCCCTCTAAAGAGTCACAGCACTCGTTTTGCTCTTAAGTCTTTCATGGCCTCAGCGGAGTTAGAGAATAGTTCTCCCTGATTTCACTTTAGATCCCTTATTAACCAAATTCTGTGTCTTTGTTGATGCCGACATCTCTTTTAAAACCACCCCATTCATTTAGCACCTGCACTCGTTTTTTCTCAAGTGTTCTTCATCTGTCATCTTTTCTTTCTCTCCTGCATCGATTTCTTGCGTTCATAGCACCTGCCACGTTCCATATTCGCAGACTTGATTTTCACGCTGGTAAGAACTACGGTTAAGCGACTGTGAAAGTGTTACATGTGTGTGTAAAACTAATTTCGAGATCATTTCATAGCATTGGCCTTCTTCAGTGAGTTCAGCTGGAGACCGGCTGAAAAATAGCAGTTCGTTCTTACAGTAGTTCGTAGCTCTGGTGCATTAGAGGAATAAATATGTACATGTTTACTGGATGAGAGGCTGAATAAAAGGTCTCACGACTTCAGGGAGAGTAAAGCAAAGTTGAATGTGTCGACTCATGCTTGTTGTTTTCCCAGAGCACGAGAAGCTCAGGTTGTGCAAAAGCGCCGACTACATGAATCTGCATTTCAAAGTGAAATGGCTCTACAACGAGTACGTCCGTGACCTGCCCGCCTTCTCCGACGTTGTCCCAGAGTACCCATCGTGAGTCATACCTTCTGAAACTCCTTCAAACAGTCTTTGGCTAAAGTTTTGTCTTATTCTTCAAATGGTCTGCTGTCTCTCTCGCTCACCGTCGTCACCTACAAAAATATTTCACACAAATCTTTGAAATGTCTAGCTGATATTTTCCTCCGTTTCTTAAACTGTTTTGACCTCCTGTTTCTTCACTGCTTTCCTGCTTTCTCTCCTCCTGTTCCTCTATTTTTCTTCATTTCCCCTGTGTAGGTGGTTTCTGTCATTTGTTCTGCAGTGGCTGGCTGAAAATGAGGAAGTGTCAATGGAGTTTATGCATGGAGCTCTTGAGAGGGATAAGAGAGAGGGGGTATGCTCCAGAAACCAGAACCTTTTTGTGTGGTGCTTTTTGTCAAACTAATGGCTGCTTGCTGTGTATTTACATGTCGGCTTATAATTTAACTACCAAGGTGGTTCAGGTGGTTGGTACTTATTTACCTGAATCAAATCTTGTATTTCATAGCTATCTACTTGATCACTACTATAGTCATGTGAAGCTAGACTTTTGACATGTGGCATAAAGTATGGACCAATTTGCAGCTTATAATAGCACACTTGGCTGTATCAGCCAATCACAATGAGTTTTAATATACCATTTAAGTCTGAAATGATGACATCACATCAATAAGCCAGTAAAGACTAAATGAAAGCACCAAAAGAAGTGGAAGTGTGTGCGGAAAACAAAACAGAATGTACAGTTTCTGCTTCTGAATTTTTAGTTTGCTTGTTGCTGATTGCCTCACAGAAAGCTCAAAACATCTTTCAAAGATTTAAAGTTGACAGGCTTTGATAAATTCAGTGATTACTTTTTCCTCAAGCGCTCGTAATATAAACCCAGTCCTTTAAACACAATGTTTGCTTCCTGCAGACTGATTAAAAACCTGTAGACCCTTAACTGAGCCAGTAAGCTACCAACAGACACCAATCAGAACACCCTAGCAGGCATTCAGATCAGTCTAGCAACCACTGACAGCACCATAGCAACTGGCAGGCAACCCTAGCAACCACCTACAGTAGCGATTAATTCACAGCCACTCAGTACAACCTTACAATGATCTAGTTTATTACTATTCTAAACATTATAAAGACCTTTGGGAATCACTTCTCTGTAACCATTGATGTCAGGCTGATATTCTTTCCTGTCTTTTAACAGTTCCAGCAGACATCGGAGCACGCTCTGTTCTCCAGCTCTGTCGTCGACATCTTCACACAGCTTAACCAGAGCTTTGAGATCATCAAGAAACTAGACTGCCCTGATCCCACCGTTGTCGCCCAGTACAACCGACGTTTTGCCAAGGTGCAAACTAACTATTTAAAACTACTTTGTATACTGTATTCAGACTAGAGTTGTGCATTAAAGAGAAACTGGTAGGGAGAGATGGACAGAGAGATCATAGATGGAAGGCAGGAGAATTGCAAGCTGCTGGCAAGGAGATTGTTTGTGGTTGGACAGCCACCATCTGTTTTTTTTTAACCTCCGAGTCATTTTTATTTAGACGTGACGCAGTGACATCTTCATTGAAGCCCACACAGCATTTCTAGAAATGTGTTCACATTTTAATACAATTGATTAAGTTTTTATAATATAAACTGTTAAAAGACACTTTCATTTAATCTAAATGAAATAAAAGCAATATAATGGAATGCTCTTATATCATCAAACTTTTTTTTTTTGCAGTTAATTTACATGTTTGTTGTGTATTTTGGAGAACACAACCGAAGCTTGATGCATTTACCCATGAAATATTCATTAGTTTTTAACAACGTCAAGTCAGTTTATCTGCCATTCCACATCACCAGTTCAGGACGGCGTGTAACTCATTTACTCTACACGTAGTTTAGGTGTACTGTAATATGTGTTTTCTCTTTCCACTGTCAGACTATCACCAAAGTGCTCCTGCAGTATTGTGCTATTCTAACCAAGAGTTTCCCGTCCCTGTGTGAGAAAGAAAAGACTGTGAGTGCCCACAAAAAACAATATTTTCTCGTGTTAAGACTAACCTAAGAGCCATATTATGTTTAAACTCTCTATCTCTCCCTCTCTGTCTCCTGCAGCCCTGTGTGTTAATGAATAACATCCAGCAGATGCGTGTGATGTTGGAGAAGATGTTTGAGTGTATGGGGGCCAGACAGGTGAGTTGAATATGATGTAACAACAGTGATGACATGTCTATCCAACACAGTCTGCTGGCGATTTGCAGCTGTTTTATGTTTTTGCGAATTGGTGGCTTATTTGTATAAATTCACAATCTCATTCATATGTTTTCCATTGTTCCCGAGACTGTTAGGTTTAAGAGTGGACCTAAATTTTTCTGTGAGATCGGGTTAATTTATCAACATATAACTGATATGGACCTTTAATCTGTGGGTACTGAAAGTCACAAAGATAATTGAAATGTTTCAAAACTTGGTGGACTCACTTGGGCAACATGTATCAATCGTTCGATATGTTGTTTAGTAAGGTAACATCAGTGTAGACAGCAGAGAGGTGAGGTAATGGCATCACTGGGATACTTTGGCAGGTCCTAAGAACCTGAGAAACGGCAGCGTGTGGTTTTGTTTGGTTGGGAGGTGGGCCTGCAGAACTGTCATTGAGATTTTCTGTGCACTTGATACATGTGCTGTGGGTGCCGAATTGGATGTTTATTCTGTGTCATAAATTCATCCATAGTTACAGAGAATCTGGTGAATCATCTGCTGGAAGACATAAGAGTGTCATTCTTTGACACTCGTCTGTCTCTCCAGAGTTGTGTGTTTATGTGTGTGGTCTGCAGAACTAACCATATATCTGTTTTTTGTGTAGTACACTGCTGAGGAAGAGAGGGTAGGTAAAGAGATGTATTTAGAGATGAACTATAACCCTCTGTGTGTGTGTGTGTGTGTGTGTGTGTGTGTGTGTTTGTTGTGTTTAGATCCTTTGACTTGATTAAAGTACGCTTGTGGCACTTCCTTAATGCAGCCCATATGGCTCATCTCACCATAGTGTTTCAGCACACATTCTCTAAAACCACTTTAACTCTGATATTTTCCTTCACTACCAGCTGGAGAATGAGGAGGAACCAGAGGACGATGAAGAGGAGGTGTGTCAGAAGAGCGAAAGAGTGTGTCTGTGTGTGTGTGTGTTTATAGAAAGGGCCCAAAATTACCTGGTAAACTTGTTAAAAAAGGTTTTTTTACACTTGGGGCTTTATGTGTACACCGTTGTTTACCTTTTGGCTAGTAAAGTTTCTTTTAACAGAGTTTTAAATTATGAGAATTCTGTCAGGGAAGCTGTTTGTGTGTTTATGAATGTGTGTGTTTGTGTATGTTTGTGATTTTTTGAAGCTTTTCAGAGCTTTTTTCTCAGTATCTTCTCAGTATCTTTTTTCTTAATATTACCAGAGGTCACAAACTTAAAGTTGTGTTTCTTTTGGTCTTCCTCTCTCAGGCCATCACTGATGATGAAGGCAATGAGGTGTGTACTGTACACTGACCAGTGCAGTAGAGAGGTGTGCGTGTTAGCAAAGCTGTGTAGTGCACTTCAACCAGACAGTGAAACAGTGATGCCATAACAGCTATTTATTTAGTGTTTATTTTAATTTTTTGTTCATTGTTCACCATTATGCATCTTATTTTGTATTTTTCATTATCAGTCTGAAGAATCGGATGCCAAGGTGAGAAATTGGCAGTTGCCCTTTATTAAGATTTTGTCATAACAATGGTTAAAAAGAGGCGATTAAACTGAGAATAATTTTCAGAAATCATTTGCTTTCGCTGAGAGTTATTGCTGTTGCAACAGGATTTAACTTTATGCAAATGAGCAGTGATGCATTGCGTTTACTACCAATAGGAGAGCAGAAAGCAGAGCTTGTGTTCTGCCTCCTGATGCAGTCAGGATAGACAGTCAAATGAGAGCCATTTACATTCCATATGGATCTTGTGGGTATTTTTAATGTGTTAATGTTTTTGGTTTGTCATTTTCTTTACCGTTTGTGTTTTGTCTGTTTATTCTGTTCACATCATTAGTCTGGCTGCTCGGATTCAGAAGGATCAGAGGTACGTCACTATATGACGTCACCATTCCTTAGTTGTCACTTAATTGGACAAAAATGGGGGTAGTGCAGGATGAGTCCTCAATATTTTAGTCTGTGTTACTGGAAGAAAAAAGCCACAAAACATCTTTTTTAACATCATGGGGTCTTTAAAATCAAAACAACACACACATATAATCAATATATAATCAATATATTCTTCAACTGCTTGGCTAAAGACTAAACCTAATTGAGCAGACAGGCCTTTAAAATGCTGTCACACTCTGTTTTGCTTGTTAAAGCTTAATTGACCTGTTAAACCAGATAATGAAATGTAGCACTGATGGTTTAAATGGAATCAAATGTGTTTGCTTTTGCAGTCAGTTTCTGCATGTAAAGAATTTTGTATCTAAAAAAAGAGAGGAATTATCAGTTTTTAACTCCAATTAAGTCATAGATGTAAGACAATAACCAACACGAGATATTAATAAAACATGCAGGTGTTTTATTCCTAATGGCATCGGAGATGTGTGGGATACTGTTGGGGTGTGTGTGTGAGTGTGTGTGTATTAAAATCTTTAGATTTCAGATCCAAAGAGGAAGACAGAAATCTTCCTGATTTCAGAAACCTGCCATTGATAATTAGGTTTCAAAGACATCAATGTTTATGAGGAAACTTTGTATGGTACCACTAGTTTGAACACATTTTTGGTAGGTTAGTGTATTGTTTTCTGATTTCAAAATATACTTTTTATCTGTAGATTGACAACAAAGAAAAGGAAAATAAGGTGGGTTTTAAAGAGAGCAGAGAAAGTTAACTTTAACCTAATAGCTAACAAAAACCTAATAGTTGTGCGTTCGGTGTTTTTGTCCTGTGCATCTTCACCCGTCATATCCTGTTTGTGAATGTTATCTGTGGTTGTCATTCTGTCAGTTAACTTAACAGATAACCTAACAGCTGTGTTATTCTCGAATCTGTGTTCCCCTCTTCTCCCCAAAATTTTTTGTTTTCTCTCCACTGTCATTGAAAGTGTGCAGAAATAAAAAAAGATATATAACAGGCATACAGCAGCAGTTTAAAGGGTTTAGCAGATGCCTGAAACATTCATCTTGTTCTATTGGCTGTGGTCACACAATATAGATTATTATTGGGGATTTTAACTCAATTTGCTTGTAAACACCACAATTTAAAGCTGTCTGCACTCTCTCTTTCTTTTTCTTTCTCTATCTCTCTCTCTCTCACACACACACTGATTACTACATTACTACTGAATGTTATAGATTTCTTGGAATGTTTTTTTGTTGCTTCCTGATATGTGTGTGTTATCATTCTTTTTTGTAAATTAAATTCTCAGTTTTTCAGAGATTTAGACAATGTTGATGTCAGATCTTCTGTCAGATGTTGATGATGTTCTCTGCCCTTAAGACTGTATCTCTTGCTATTTCATCAGTGTTCCTGGTAATGTCCTTTAGCAATGAGCCTGTTGAGGTGTGTGTGTAGGACATAGAGAAAGAAGCACAAACAAGTGAGCGAGAGAGAAATGAAACATCACCTTGAATTCTCTCAGGAGTTCATGAGCTCTGTCTGTTTTGCTGCTTCTGATAAAGCTGTTTTCCCTCACCTGTGTGAATATTTATCTGTTATTCACTGTTGCTTTTGTCATCTGTCTTTTTCTCTTCGTGATCAGTCACACAAGCAGAAGGTGGGTTTGTGTGAACTACATGATTTAGTTTGAAATATGACGATCTTATTGTAGTAGTCAGTGTTATTGTGAGTATCCGCTGTATTGAGCTGGATTCTGTGATTTAGGGAAGGCAGTTTCCTTATTCATCACCCAGTATTTAGATCTTTCCCTTTAGTACTGTACATTAAAGTGTGTGAAACTATCCTAAAGCTCATGATATTGTTCTGTGTTGTTTAGCAGTTCATCTGTATGCATATTTACATCTCAGACTCGTTCTTTTTTGCCTTTCTTTACATTTGTCTTTGTTTTTTGTCACCTGTATGTCTTTCTATAGTCCGTTTCCAAGAAGGAAAAGGTGTGTGTATTTACAGTACCTTGGTAGCTTACAGTTATCATGCA
Source organism: Chromobotia macracanthus (assembly GCA_036877525.1). Taxonomy (NCBI): domain Eukaryota; kingdom Metazoa; phylum Chordata; class Actinopteri; order Cypriniformes; family Botiidae; genus Chromobotia; species Chromobotia macracanthus. The sequence goes on from JAZGTH010000058.1 coordinate 9,279,236, forward strand.
TTATTTGTCTATTTGGACATGACAAATTACAAAGATGTACTGTTACTCATGATATTGAAATGACATTCAGACTTTTTATTTAATTTGTAACGCTGATCGTTTGTTATGAAACCTACATTCCATTAGAAACATTGCAGACTTCAGTACAGATTACAGTATAAACTCCTCACAGTCTATACTGTATAAACACTTTAAGGAAAGTGTTATAATTTGTGTTAAAAGCGTAAATGTGCTGATAGATTTGATGTTTATTTGCGTCACAGTGTATGCGTTTAGCTTGTGCGTGTGTGTTGACTCATTATATATTTATTTTCTTGTTCTGGCATCAGGAGGAAAAGAAAGATAGAGAAAAAGAGGTTTGCACGCACACACCACACACACACGCGCACTGACTGTGGATCAGCAGGGCTCACTGTGATACTGAATGTCATTTTGTTTCTCTGTGTCAAGAATGAGAACACGAGTGCAGAGGTGTCTGAAGGAGCTGAGGTAATAAGCAGATACATTAGACTGTGTGTGTGTGTGTGTGTGTGTGTGTGTGTGTGTTTCAAGGTCTCATTAATGTGAGGAGTAAGTGTGTGTATACAGTCTGACAGAGTTGAGGGATGGTTTGTGTGTGTTTGGCAACCCTCGGGGCTCCTGTACCTTATTGTCTGAGGCTTGTTTTTTGGTCAAATCAGTTTTCCCATCAGTGGCCTGATGTGACACAAAAGAATTACCCAGAATTCATAGCCTGAGTAATGATTTGCTTTAGGCAAGTAATATGATTCTACCATTGCCGGTAAATAAATGATTACTGTTGTGAACGCAGTGAGAGATGCTTATTAAACCGTCGTCCATTTTGCAGCTTATTTTTGGCTATAGAACACCCACTTAAACAGAAACACCAGAAATGTAAAGTGACAATCGCCGACAGAGTACACCTAAACATTTGCATAAACGTGTGTAGATCACGACATGTATTTTAATGAGTATATTAGATCAAGGAATCTTTAGAAATACAAAAAAAAAACAAATGCTGTTGGGATGCAAATGATTTTGAATGTTTCACCCATTTTTATTTCTCTTTTATTCTGTTCTTCAGCTCAAACAGGGAAAAGAGGTGCGTCGAGATGTTTTCTGTTTGCCTCTTGATGTTTAAAATCCTCCATCCCTGCGTTTCTCAAATCTAACACTCTAAAGAATCTGTGCTGTTGAGGTTTGGCTTAGCTGAATAAATTCTCTCTCTGCCTTTTCCTTTGTTTTCCTTGTTTCTCACCGGATCTCTTTAATAGAATGAAGCAACAGTCAACACAAAGAAGGTGTGGTGATCCTCACAGTTTTGTGTGCGTGTGGTGTGAACTTGTGTAACTGAGACTCTGGCTGTCTTTTTCCCCGACCCGACACTTTCCCAACAGTGTGATCGTGTTTGGAGACATACATTCAGTCAGCCTCATGCATACAATGGCTTTAGAAATGAAATCATTCTTACATCATTTAATCAGAATCATACCTGTGGTTACTTTGCAGGGACCCAGTTTAAACTAAAGGTGGACAGATTTCATACATCCACTAAAAATGAATTAAAATCATCTGAATATTAGTAATCGTATCCAATAGGGCTGAAATGCAGAAGGAAAGGAAAAGTTCTAGCATTTTTTTGCGTGCAGTTGCCGTTTAGTTTGGTATTTTGTATGTAATTAAATGACATTCATAGATTCTAAGTGGCTTGAGTAACCAAATTCTTTTTGAGGCCGCTGTACATGTGGATAAAGGGTAAGGGACTGTCTGGCCAAAGATTTATCAGTACTGTGGTGCTTTTGGATGTGGAAAATCCATCAACCAGCACACTGAAACCATTCAAAACTTATAAGCTTTCGTATTTTTTGTTTGATTTGTTGTAATTGTCTGTTCTACATTCTCTCGAGCAGTGAAGTGAACAAATAAATCTTTCTGTGGTTTATTATGGCAATGAAATAATACATTTGTTGTCTTTACATCTGGGCACTCTTCTGCTTTAATTAAACTGTTGCTGGATCTGACGTATATTGCTAAGGGTCTTTCCTGAACGTTGAAGAATGGCTTTAATTCAAAGTCATTTAAATATATTTCACCTGTTGTCTAATGTGCTTGCGGAATTTTAACAATCAGACATGAGATTATTTCCCTTTTACTCTCTTCATCTTTTCTCCTCTTCTTCTCCTTTCTTCTCTTTCTACACCTTTTCTCTTCCTCCTCTTTTCCTCCCCCTCCTCCTCTTCTCCTTCTCTTCTCCTCCTCCTCTTCTCCTCCTCTTCTCTTCCTCCTCTTCAACCCCTCCTCTTCTCCTCCCCCTACTCTTCTCCTTTCCTCCTCACTGCTCTTCTCATCTTTCACTTTTTTCTCATTCCCTCTTGTTTTTTCCTCTCCTGCTCCTCGCCTCTGTTCTTCTATTCCTCTCCTTTCTTCTTTTCTGCTCCTCTCTTCTCTCTTTTTTCTCTTCCTCCTCCTCGCCTCCTTTCCTCTAACACTACATCTGGTGATTTCAAGCTAACACTACATCTTGTGTTTATGTGGTTCTCTCTACAGCTTGACTCAGAAGCTGCTGACATCCTCAATGACCTGCAAGGGAAGCTTAATTCTGTTCTGGATAACCTGAGTGCCATGTTTGCCAAGAGGTACACTTCATTTTCTGAAGCTAAATATCATATCACCATTTTCCTCTGCTTAGAAATGTCACCAGTGCATTATAGAAACGCTTGTTTTGCAAGCTTGTGTAAGAAATGGATTGTAATACAATCTAAATGCAGTATATAATCCTCATAGCATTTCTGTCTCTCTCCCTCCTCTCTTACTCTCTCACTCTCTGTCTGTATGTACATAGTTTCCAGGGTCGTATAAACGCGTGCATGCGGCAGATGGCAGAGATCTTGTACCAGATTAAAGGTCCTCTCAATCAGAACAGTCGAAACACAGCAGAGTCGGATGCAGACAACGCACTGCGGCCGCTCATGGAGTTCCTTGATGCAAAGTCAGTTTAGCTCAGTTCATTTCAGTTACAGATAATCTACTTTATAATCCAGTTTCTCATTCAGTTTCTAACCAGCTTCTAAGTCCTCACGCATACTGTACTTGCCTTGTTTCTGCTTCTTGATACACGCTCTTGGCGCTCTGACCAAGAGCATAATGAATTCAAATAATGCTTTTGTTTAATAGAAATACAACACAATTCTCATAACTGCCTTATGTAAATTCCCTAGTTTACGTGTAAAAAAATCATAATAACCCTCTTGGATGGTAACAGTCTTTCTGTTTGTGGGCATCTGCAGCCTCAGCATCTTTGCAGACATATGTGAGAAGACGGTGTTGAAGCGTGTGCTGAAAGACCTGTGGAGAAACGTCTTGCTCTGCATGGAGAAAACCATTGTGTTGCCTCAGAGCAGCGACAGCATTGTGAGTAACTGCAATCTACGAATGATTTTAGTATTTGTCTTGCTGCGTTGTTCTGTTTGTTACAGAAAAATGAAAGAACGAGAGATTTTCTCTTTTTCTCACTGCAGGGAGCTCAGCTTCTAACTGCTGCTAAAGAACTCTCTAAACTAAAGGTACAAATACACAGATAAAACCACAAACAACCGTATATACATGCTTGTTGCTTTATTTGGAGGTCTATCTAGAGGCATAAGGAAATGGGCGTGGCTAATGCTGTCAATATGTTGGTCATAGGGAGGGGCGGAGCCAAAGAGCTTGTCACCCAGGCAGTGTGTGGTCATGGAGGCGGCGCTGGACGCAATAAAGGTGTGTTGGTGGAGATGAGCTGCCCGCTGAGTTACAGCACGCTGACTGTCTGTTTTAAAACACAACTGTCATGCCAAGTCAACATGTTGCATGCTGGGTTTGGCCTCGTCAAATTCTTGCGTCATTGCAGCTCATGTGGATAGGAGAGAGAACTGCGTGAGTGTGTGAGACCTGGCTGCCATCAGAGGCGGAGATACAAACAATGATTTTCTGTCACTTTAACAGACTGGGTGGGAATTTTTCCAATATAAATGTTATCTGTAAAATACAAAAAGTGTACGCTTGGTATTTGTATCAGCATTCATATCTCAAGAACTTCTGTGGGAGCTCATTTAGTCCAAGCGCATTGTGTCAATAGATGTCCTCACAAAGGTCGCTGTACAAACGTGTATGTCTGTGTGTGTGTGAAATATGGCCTTTTGTTTTGTAAATTCTGTTTTCAGACTCTGTGGCCTTGTGGTCTAGTCACACAATTTAATGAACAATATCTCATGAATTATTCCACTGAACTCTACTTTGAATCTCCTGTTTCTCCCTCAGAATTGTTCCTCATGTTTTTTTTTTCAGGTTTATTTGTTTTTCTCCCACTTTTAATCTTTGGTTATCTCACCACAGACAAGAAAGTTCACATTATACAACTGGTTCAATAATGTGTTCTCTCTCTCTCTCTCTCTCTCTCTCTCTCTCTCTCATTCATATCCACTCCTGGCTAGCTGTTTTTTCATGCTGGTGGAAACGGTTTGAAGAAAGTGTATCTGGAGAAGAGCCCCGAACTGTCATCTCTGCGTTACGCTCTTTCTCTCTACACGCAGAGCACAGATGCTCTCATAAAGGCGTATGTGACAACACAACATGCTCAAGGTGAGATCCATTTTCTCCAACCTTGAACCCACATACTGTACACATTGACACAAACAAAAGCGTTAAACAACCGTCAGACTCGCATGTTTGTAACATGACGTTTCTTCTTGTTCAGTTTATAATGGCATGGGCATCAGGATCACCCCCAAAGAGAATGTTCGACCTGACAGAGGTGGGTCAAATTTTCTTTTATCCCCTGTTGTATATGTAAAGGTTCACAAATTAATATAAAAAGGGCAGGGCAGGAAGAAATAAATTAACTGGGGTGGCAGTGGCTGGTGTGCTAAACACTGTCCTTCAGTATATCACATGCTAACACATGGATAGCTGGCAGGGGGCTGTGTTTCCCTCTTCCAGAATGATTTTCATGTTTACGTTTATGCATTTGGCAGATGCTTTTATCCAAAGCAGCAGTGCATTCAAGCTATACATCTGATCAGTACATGTGTTCCCTGGAAATCGAACCCACAACCTTTTGCACTGCTAACACAATGCCCTACCAGCTGAGCTACAGGAACATGGCAGGATGATGTCAAGGCTGGGGACGTGTGAAAAAGATTTTTTAAAATGTGGAAGGCACTGACTGTACATTCCCATAACTGCATACATGAGATTGCAAGGAGAACTGCCTATAGACTGCAGTAGTCTCAGCTTTTTTCTTTTGTAGCACATCAGTTCTACCAGCACATTTTACCCCATTACGTTTTTTAACCAAAATCAGCAAATAAATGTAAGTGTGTAGATTGTGTGTAATGATGCGCACCTTATTGAATGTGTTTGTAAAGTGAAGTGGTTTGATTGACAGGTTCTGGAGTTGAGCGGCCCATAGGAGAGGCAGTGATTCAGCTGGATGTGTCGCCCCCTGCTGGAAACACTGAGCAGAAACTGGGCGTGAGAGGTGAGAACATCGCAGCAAGATGAAAGGGCCACACTTGTTTCTGAGAAGTGTTCTGATAATCTGCAGTATTCTCCACTTCCTTCATGTTAGTGACTCTCTTTCCTTTTCTCTCGTTCTCTCCCTCACTACCTCTTGCTCTCTCCCTCTCCCCCCACTCTCGTCCACCCTCCTTCTCTCTCTCTCTCTCTCTCTCTCTCTCTCTCTCTTTTTCTGCATCCTTCTCTCTGTCCCCCACCTTCTCTCTCTCTCTCTCTCTCTCTCTCTCTCTCTCTCTCTCTCTCTCTCTCTCTTTCTCTCTCCAGTGATAGCAGTGAATGACATGAAATGGCAGACATCAGGTATGTTTCGACCGTTTGTTGAGGTTAACCTGGTCGGCCCGCAGCTTACAGAGAAGAAACGAAAGTTCACAACTAAATCTAAAAACAACAGCTGGACGGCAAAATACAACGAAGCCTTTCAATTGTGAGCAAAACTCTTACCTCTCATCCCTAAACCTTATTTAATTTAATAATGTTGTTTGAAGCACCAATCATTGGTCATTATTTAGCAATATTTGAATGCCACGACTGACCAATCAGAGACAAGTATTCCATAATTACTATGAAATGCCGCATAATTACTAATTTTGTAGTGATGTTACTGAAAATAAGCTAGTATAAGTTTTGTTATGATGTAACACTTATGTGTATTGTTTTCCCTCTTTTTGTTGTATCTCAGTGTGTTGGGTAAAGGTGTGAGTCTGGACTGCTATGAGGTTCAGATAACTGTAAAGGATTACTGTTTCGGCCGCGCGGATCGGGTTGTTGGGATTGTCGTACTGCAGCTGCGTGACATTGTGGACCGGAAGAGCTGCGTGTGCTGGTGCCCGCTGGGCCCGCGCATCAACATTGACGAAACCGGAACCACAGTGCTGCGAATTCTGTCTCAACGATCGGCTGATGAGGTCGCCAAAGAGTTTGTCAGACTTAAATCTGAGAACCGACCCGTCGAGGAGGGCAGGTGAAGATCAGTTGTAAGCAGAAGCAGAAGACTGAGCTGTTCAGTCGTTCACAACGGAACAAGACAGAGAAGGACAAGAGACTGTGTGAGGCAAATGAAGAGACAAACGAAAAGACTTCCTGATTGTATGTGACAAACAAAGACGTTCACAAACTGTACACACAAGGACCCACACTGTTTCTGAAATCATATATTTATTCAGCGCCTTAATAGATACGTAACTGTTTGAGTGGCTTTGCATCATTGCTTAAGTTGGTCAGCTAGACGGGATAAAGAGTTCTTGCAGAAAACTTGTAAGAATTTATTGAAGTTTGATTAGTGCACATTATACAGCTTTCGTAGAAGAATGATATCTGTAACATTGTGGAGAATGTGCACGTGCGACATTATTCAAGAGTTGTTTTGCCAAACACATGTCTGGTGGCTCATTCCACACTGTTCTTTGTGGCCTTTTGAGTGGGAGAAGTCTTTATAACAGGGGAGTGGTCTAACATAAATCATTTACGTTATTCTTATAATTGGTCTACATGCGCTTAAGAAAGCTGATTATTGAAACATGCGTGGACACCTTTCCTTATGAAAGATTTAAAAAAGATTTAAATTTCAACTTGATTTTGAAAGCAAGCTGCTAGCACAGGTCAAGCGAACGAAACGCCGATTTTGGCACAAGCAGCATTCCGGTGTCTTTGTAAACATATTGATTGACTGCTTGATGATTGATTGATTGCACATATGCAAATTTTCAATGTGATTCGTAATGTGTTCTGAAATGTGACTGTAATAACTGAAGCACATTCACTGTCTTTGTTTCACAGAAACTCCAAACGCAATGGTCGTTTCCATTCAGTTTAAATCACCTTCATCTGTTTACAAGTGGCCACAGACAAATAGGTACACAAGTAAATATTGTAGATTTGTAGACCAACCAGTAGTGCCAGCCGATGAGAATGGAGGTATGAAACTTTGTTTACCTTGTGCCAAGTAGCTTGTGCGCTCACTTTGGGATGAAATAGTTACGTTGTTTTTGTTTTAAATATGCACAACTAAACAGATGCACATGTGTTTTCTGTTACGTAAATTCCCACTTGCACGAATCTAATGTAAACAACTAAAACTGCCGCTTTTGACCAGATGTTTTACGTTTTGTCAAGAAGTAAAAAGCTATTTACGTATTTTAAAAAATGTAAGTGTTTGAATTCAGTGTGTATCGATATCCTGACTTTATTTATAAATGATTTATGGATTAATCTTGTGTTTTGTGTATTGTTGTCTTCATTTGTGCTTGCTGTACTTTTGTGCTTTAGGTTAGCGTCTTTTTCATATCGCTGATCCTAGTTATTGGAATTTCAAATAACTCGATCTACAAACAGTTGTGTAATGGAAATAACATGTACCTGGACTGCTATTAAAATTCTTAAATTAAATCTAGAAATTTATCATGTAAAAAAATACAATGTACTTCTACTGGGAAGGGAACCCCGAGCCTCATGTACACTCCAGAAAGGGGGAATAGAGTTTTTCTCTTGGGCCAATAAGTAACCACTCAAAACACACTAGCGGCCTTTAAACATGATAGCAAGTTGTGCACAGGCAACAGGCAAGTTTGTCTTGGTCTTCTACATCAAGTCAGACCTGAAATCTGTTGAGGAACGTCACTGTGCTGTTAATAATCTGATTTATTACAATAATCAGTGTGTGTGTGTGTTTGAATATGTGATTTATGAGGACACAAATGTGTATAATGTGTGTGTGTGTGTGTTTAGGTATATAAATGATAGCGTTTATATGTTGATCTCGACAGATGGTGTGGTTATTTGCTTTTTCTCTGTCTCCTTCATTCACGCTCTCTTCTCACAATGACTCTGGTCCTTCGTTTTCAATCACTTCATTCTGTTTTCATTAATATTTAACAACATAAGCTCGTCAGTTCTATGTGATAGCGTTCCTTCTCTCTGTAGAAGTTCCTTTACAGAAACCTGATCCAGGTACAGCGGTGTTGTTCAGAGCCCCCAGGCCATTTAATTCCCTCCCTTGAGTGATGTGACCATTTAGAAGTCATTGCAACAGAGGTAAGACTTCCAATATTATATTACACTGTGAATGCAGGTCCTTCGTTTTGTTATGTGCTTATTTAATGGTGTTTAATTGTTAGTGATAAATGAAATGATTTATGACTTAAAACTAAAGCTGTTCTTGAGTTACATCATATTCGGCTTCTCTCACTTTCTCATTACGGAGGAGTTGGCTTTTTTGTTTTGTTTTTCTTTCATTTCGTTGCTCCCTTTGGTTTTCTGATGGATAACTGGATAATTGTTTATGCCATGTGTAATGAACATGGATAACTTATATAAGTGTTTACTATAAATACTATAAATACACAATGTGTGTGTATATATTGGGGGAAAATTTATACCCAAAAGTCAGCAAAACCTGACAAAATTGAGCAAAACCTCATTTGTATAAACACTATAAAAATTTAGTAAATAAAGTGGGTTAGGTGGGTTAGGTGTGGATTAAGTTATAGTGTTTATAACTAGCTGTGTATAAAAACAATAGAAGTCTATGGAATGATAAGTAAACGTGCGTGTGTGTTGTTGTGTACTCGAGTGTTTGTGTTTGTAAGTGGATTTTATTTTATTTTAAACATTTTCTTCTCTACGATTTTCTTTTCCTGTTTATAGGTTCATTTATAAGAGATTCCTCTCAAATGAATGAATGTATAGGTTGCTCATGTGTTATCAGATAAGTGCTGTCACGTCACAAAAATGTTTCATGATTATTCACCAACCATATGAAAGTGAAACATCTGTTATAGTTTGGTGCGTGTGCATCTGGGGTTTCTTGGCTATATTCTGGGGGCAACATTTGTTTAAAAGTTGGTTAAACTGATTTATTGAAAAAATGATTCATGCATTAAATAATTTTTTAAAATAAAAAATTGTTGTATTGGGGTATAGTTATGGTTAGTTCCTAATCATTATATTTCATTTTATAGCAACAACAGAAGTTTTCGATCGTTAAGTAAATGTGTGTGTGCCCTTGTGGTTGAACAGAACATGCTCAGTACTGCTGTTTTCTGTCAGAGGAATGACAGAAAGGGTTGCTTCCTTTTTTGGTGTGCAGGAAATTGATACTTCACTAGTAAGTGGCTGAGAGAGAGAGAGAGACAGAGAGAGGTGTGGTTATCCAAGCAGAAGTTTGACACTCTGTTTTCCTGTGTAGCACACTCAGAGTGAGTTTCACCTCCGAAAGATAATGTGTCACAACACTAGAGTGAGTTCCCGTCTCTCTGCCTTGTTTATCTTGTGTGTGCGAGCAAGCGTGTGTGAATGAGTCTACAATAAATGTCGCTCTCCCTGTTTCCCATCAACGCAAAGCGAGAGCAGATGGAAGGCTGGTGAAGGAAGAGGGTGAAAAAAAGAGAAAAAGAGGAGGAGACTAGCTGGCTTTCAGGGGCTCTGACTGAAAAAAGGAGTGTCTAGACTACTCGCTAGACAAACACACTCTGCAGTGTCACCACAGGACGCTCAAGGTAAGAGTCCAGAGGGCTAAAGTTAGGGGTACTGCTGGAGGTCAAGGGTCAGGGAAGGGCAATCGACAGTCAGCCCTAGAAAACAGGAAGCGAGAAGAGTGGGTGTGAGTTTTAACAGAGGGGTGGATGGAGTAAGAGTTTCGTGTTCACACACAGCCCGAGGGAGAGTTGTTTTATGAACTGTAGGCATCTCAGTACACTGAGAAAGTTTACCTGTTAAGTCTTGCGTTCTGTTGGACTTTCTGCTTCTCCAAAACTCTAAGCTGTAAGCTGTGTGAGAAAGACGCAGCATTTTGAATGCATTTTCCCACTGGGTGAGAACAAACTTTTTGTTCACTATGTATAACCCACTGCTGTTTGTTTTATTGTACAACACATATTTTAGGTGAATAATCAATGTGTTCGTAACCAACACTTTGTTTTTGATTTTTATATTAATATTGTATTATAGATGAGTAGATAACGTTTTCTGTCTGTCCTTTTTGTCTTGGAGCCCCATTCGTTCATCACTTCATGTTAAACTGGAGCTTAATTTTCTGAGTGGCTCTGTGACAAGATGTTTATACATGATCTTATTATCTCTGACAGCTCCTAAGTGGTTGGGCATTAGTCTTTGTGTATATCACATCTCAGATATACTGTCATGTAGTTTGTTAGGAGTAAAACAACTGTATCCAGTCTGAAATATGTTTAATGTAACTTCTCATCGACATAAGACCACTGCTTCTGTTGATGGTTCACTGCATGTGTTTTACCTGATGAAGGTATGAGATCTGGTATCTTCTGTCAGTCTAATTTACTATTGTGCTAGATTACAAACCTACTAAACCAATGCTTACTAAAGCAAGTACCCACAATATGGTTACTTTTTTATAATGTAGGCCATATTTATGCTTATTTATATGCCATATTTAGCTTTTATATAGGGTTGGAAGCTATAGAATGTTTACTCTTTTGGCCAGTCTTTTGAACACCTTAGCAACGCCTTAGCAACCACCAAGAAAAGCCATGAATGGACAAGCGGGCACCAGTCACATTTTCCTAGAAAAGTTGTTGTTTCATATTTGGAAAACTATGGCCTGTTTTTTCGAGATAAAGTATTATAGGTCTTTTAAATTAGCCTATTGGGCTCTTGGTTTTGTTAAACCAGCAGATGTTGTTTTGTGGATGGAAGTTTGTGGATGTTATAAAGGTCCTATTCAGACATCAGGCTTGAAAACATATTTTTAGTTTTGGAGTGTACTCTAGCATAATTTAGTAATATTCTGTGCTGAGAATTGTTCAGTGTTAAGGGAGTGAGTGTGTGCAAGCATGCATGCATGTGTGTGTGTGTGTGTGTGTGTGTGTGTTGTTGGGTTTAACCATATATTGGCCACAAATTTGCACCCAAAAGTCAGCAAAACCTGACAAATCAAGAAGTGAGCAAAACCTCCTTTAGGGGACGTCCTCATTTGTGAATCAATACAGAACGAATGCAGAACATTTTCTGTTAGGGTTAGAGTGTGGGTTGGGGTTAAGGTTATATTTTTTTATAACTAGCTGTGTATGAAAGCAATAGAAGTCTATGGAATGTCCCCATTTAGATAAGTAAACGTGTGTGTGTGTGTGTGTGTGTGTTCTCTCTGTTTTCATCTGTGACTGATGCATGACCCTTGACTTCCACCAGTGGCCCATATAACTTCAGTGTTATAAACAGCAGATAAATAATTCAGGGACAACAAGCAGCAGGCTCTGACTGATCAGACATGATTCTCTCTCTGACAGCCTGTTATTGTTGAAGGATAAATAATTAAAAGGTCATTAGAAATGACATGCCTTTATCTGGTAAAGTGAGAGGCCAGCAGTCTGTGCTGCTTTGCTGTACCTGACCGCTGTTGTAAAGATTACATGAATTATTCAGCTGGCGTCCGCTCCCCAGCTAACAGGGAACATTTGTAGAATGTTCTCTAAATGTTCTCTCAAAGTTATCATAAATTGTTCTTGCAGTGACATTAGTTACTTGACATTAGTTATTATCAAAGCATTATTCTTAAATAGTTAGTGGACATTTTAAAAGAAATTACAGAATTAAAAAAGGTTGAATATGGTTGTTATAACCAAGCAATAATAACACACTGCGTTTAAAAAACTTGACATTTCTAGAGCTTTTAAAATAACATTTGTAATGTTTTCGCTACTTAATGTAAATGTTACAACTTAAAATTGTTAGCTTGGACGCTTCTTGATATTTAATAAATAAATAAACAAGCCAGGAAGCTTGTTTGTTAACCTCATAAGTCTCATGATTGAAATAGCAGAACAAGCAGATAAAGGAAAATTAAGTAACTCGGTTCCTTAAAACTCATTAAGTGAAGTTGTTTTGCAAAGAAAATAGAAAAGTCAAGAACGAACTGTCATTACTAAGCAATAGCAGAAGAGAAATCATAGAGTAACAGGCTGCAAGCAGTATGATGGCATGATTTATCAGCTGCAACTAATTAGCACAACTAATGATTAGTTATGCTTGTTCATACTGGGAGATGGAGATTTGTGTTATTATGCACGTGCTTGTGGATGATAAAGCAAGTGGCAAAATATCATAGACTTGATTTGGTTTGATTTAAGGGGACATATATAGGGATATTAACATAGAGTTGTTTCTTACATCTAGTTTTTTATATCTAGCTCATCATGCTTTTGAATTTAGCTATTTGGAATTCAATTAGATGCTGCAGTTTTTGGATTTTGTAGTAGATTAGCTGCCATCCTCAGTGAAAGATCTGCAGTACCCAGAGGAAAATCGTATTGCTTCAAGGTTGTTCTTTCTAAGCTCAGGAAGTTTGATGGAGATCTCATTTGTGTTTCCTTTAAGTATCAATTTTGTCTCTGATGTTTCTTCTTAAACTGGTTAGGAGAAATAAAAACAGAAACAGATGAGACCATTGTTAAAAGCATGGAGCTGTAAAATTAATGTAGATTGTGGCTACAATCATCTGGATTTGGCTAAATTGGATGAGAAATGTTTGAGTTTGTATTGAAATCATCAATAATATTGACTTTAGATGGCAGACTTGGCAAATCTGAGCTCAATTTGAGACATTGTTGAAATCTCTTCTGAAAGTAATGGAGACATTTGTGAGCTTTTTGGGGCAAAAAAATATCTGAGGCACATGAGACTTGAGCAAAAGTTTACATGTGATCCTGTTTTAATGGCATTGCTGTCTAGAACAAATAATTGAGATATTTTATTTATAAAGATATTTATAAAGAGATTTAATCTGTGATTTCATTCTTATGGGTAGCGATAACAAACTTTACTAACTGTGTTTCATTGCTTAAAAAACACAGGTTTACAAGTCACAAATATCACATTTGTAGAAGCCCAGTTCTGTATCTCCAGGAAGATGCTTTAAGCTTGAGCACAGGTTCAGAGCTCCAGACCTGTAATCAGAGAGCTCCAGAGCAGCCTGGTACAGTGTTCCTCTCACGATGCCCATCTCTGACTGACTCAGTCAACAGTTTCCTCTACACCCTGAGTAAAGCTGAGGAGATGATGAAATCGCACCGCAACAGAGACTTCACATTCCGCCACCTTCCCTGAGATAAAGCTGCTGGTCTATAATCTACAGCCAGAAGATCTTGAAAAGTTCCTGATTGTTAGTGTTGGGTGAACGCTTATGTTCATTTATTGTGTTCTGCTTTGAAAACACGGATGGTTTAATTTGTAACTACAGGAAACAAGGTCTTTCTCAGTTTGAGTTGTCTTTACTGTGTCCTCCTGATTAATAATAACAGACCAGCGAGTCTGTCGTCTTCTCCTGCAGATCTGTGGATGAGTTTTGGATGGTTTACATGTTTGAGGGACACTTCTCCTAAACACAGATTAAACCTAAAGCTTCAGTCCTAGAAAATTCACTTCCTGTGCTGTAAGCTTCTCTCCTGTTATCTTGTTTGTGACATGATGTTAAAAACGTTCACTGAAAAGAAGCATTCGGTTCACCAAATTTGGAAGAACATCTGCTAAACAGAATTTTTTTTATGTTAGTGCAGTTTTATTTAGATTAAACGTTCAGCAGACAATAGCAGGCATCTCCAGGCTGCGGACACTCTGTAGGCAATTACTGCATTTCTGAAGAATCCTTCTGCAAGTCTAAGCATGTTTCAGACTCTCCTGAGGTGCATGTGAAAAGCTGCAGGTATTGCGTTTGAGACTCCAAACATGTCCTTTGGAGAAGAATTTAACATGGGTTTAAGTCATGTTGGAATATTGTGTTGTGTACAGTATTTGAATGTTTTTTCAGTGTTTTGTTCTGCCTGCAGTTGCTAATCTTTAGTTTTCCCACTCCACCTTCAGAGCACAAGTGTTCACTTGTTTATCACAGGCACTTCCTTCTATTATATGGGCTGTCAGCGTTTAATCAAAATGTTGCCAGTCAAAATGTTACTCTTTTTTTTTCTGTGTGTATGTGATGAACCGTTCATTCAGGGTCCATACTGTTACCTTGTCACACACACACACATGCAATGCTCTACCCACTAAGCTACAGGAACACATATACCCTTCTTGTGTTATCACACTAGACTAATATTTCTATATCCATCCATATATAACCCTCTCACGATCTTTAACCAATATTGCATTTACAATAAACCATTTGGCCAACTTTACTGTACTGGTGTGTAGCACTTAAACCTTTTCACAGCTCAGTTTTTGACATATTTCACTATATTTGTGGGGACTTTTTCAAATAGGTTGCCCTTACAGGTTTAGCCAAACATGCACAAATACACACAGAGAAATAAACAAGGCTGCATTTCCTTTTGTCTTCAGGGGAATTGTAAGAAGGCCTTGATCAGCACATTGGCCTACTTTCAAAACCACTTTCAGTATCAGAAACTCTACTGAACTGTACTGAAATTTCCATTTCCAAAATTCATTTTTAAACAATACATTAAAACATACATAACTAATAGAGGTAGCATGTATCTTTATATGATCTTTTCCTCTCATAATGTACATTTCTCCTGTTAAGAGTTTCACAGTTCTCATTTCTTTAGGTCTGTTTCTGCGTCTCCATTTATCTGCACTGTGATTCATTTGCAGTCACAGTAAGTTTAAATGTTCCCCAGGACACTGTACTGTACTGTAGATTATCTGAAGTGGTCTGTAAATAGAACAATAATGACCAGGCATGTCAGCACACACACAAAGAGTCTATACTGAGTTTATACTGCTCAACCCTAACTTCATACCCTAAACCAAACTTTAACCTAATTCAACCCTTAACCCTAAAACCAAGTCTTAACCCTCAAACAGCCCTTTAAAGGGGTGTCAGGAAGTGAGGACCAGCCAAAATGTCCTCACTTAACTCTCTTTGTCCTTTAATGGTATAACTTGTCTTCACAAAGATGGATACACACATACACATTTGTGGGAAAAGCACAAGAAAATAATTCAAAAAAGTTGTTTGGCATTCTTTCATCAGGAGAAGTGGAAAACGGGCGGCACACAATGGCCCCTCTGAAAACTCTGAACACACATGCCAGCCATTTGACTTTTAGATTGTAGACAGTGTTTGTAAACACGCCAGGTATTGTTTTCCTCTGCAGAGGAAGGTCAGAGGACTGAAGGTGGAAGGTTTCAGAGATGCTGTCTATACAAATATGACATGCTGACGAATAAAAGGCCACAAGCACACGTTCTTTCTTTCCACAATCTGAAAATGTCCTTCTGATGAAAGAAAAATAAAAAACAAGTTTACAGTTTTCTGTAGCGATCATCAGTTTAATTAAAGGTAGGCTAGATGATTTTGTTTAAACTAGTAACATTATATCACAATGCTGGTTTACATCCTGATAGCAGGATGATCTAAATATGTAAATATCATCTGTGGAAGGCACAGAACCATAAAATGTTTTCCAATCATTGCATTTGGTCCGAATACCTCTGCACAACTTTGAAGGAGGTTTGACTTTTGGAAATCTCTCTAAATGAACGTGGGATATTATTCTTACAGAGGTAGTTTGCTATTGCTAGCCTATCCAAAATTGCCTACCTTACCTTTAAAGAGGGTGATGATGAGGTCAGCAGGAAGCAGTGGAGTAGCAAGATCACGAAGTGTTTTCGGTGTGAAGAAGAGGAACATGACAGAGGACAACATAAAGCACCAGACATTGAAATGATCTCTGTGTAACTTTCAACACACAGAGTGACAAATGAGTAATTGTTTTGCTTTTACATTATTTTAAGTGGAATATTTTTATGCCTTTCAGTTTTGTCACCCTATCACTTCATGCATACCATATCTGAATGACTTTTGCACACATTTATTTTTATAGATCAGATAATATCATCATTTATTTTTTTTATCTTACAGTGAGGTTACAGCCTGACCATGATGTGTTTGAAGTGTGTAAGGGCTCTTTGCTCGCTTGTTCTTCAGCGTGCACTTCAAAGTTTTTGCGTGTGGTTCCTATACAGCTGCAGTTCATTTTGGAGAATTGCACCCCCCAGAACCCCCCATACTTGTTCCTGTGGTTTAATTTTTCCTAACCAATGGTTTGTCATTCAGTGAGCCCTTTTCTTTATTTGATTTTGCATCGCTTCAAACCTGTGACCTTAACGCTGCTAGAACCGTTCTAATTAAACTATTTTCACAAATGTTTTTTCTGGGTCAGATATTCCTTTTTCAAATGAAACTTAAGTGGGACATGTACGCTGATTTGTAACCGCTTAAGTATTTACTTTTGGTCTTCGTAATGACTAGTTATTTTCCAGTGATGTGGACAACCAGCCGCAGTGGAAAACGGCTCTTCCAGAGGTGTCTGCAGCTTGTATGTGTTGCACACACTCCTGATGCATCGTGCCCTTTAAAAACATGCATTCTCAAACACACACATGTGGTTTCTATAATTAACTTTTGTGCTGAAGTCACTCTGGAATTCGGTCCAATGGGCGGGTTTCATAAGTGCTTCCTGAACCCCTGAATGTGTGTGTGTGTGTGTCTGTGTGCAAGCATGTATGTGTGTTTCTGTTTGCATTAAAGGTGTGGCACTGTCGTGTTAATTCTTACAAAAATCCTGCATTGCTTATTTTTTGGTTACTCTTAGTACATCTTTGGGTCGCCAATAACATCATGAGGAGAGAAGCAGTTCACAAGTTCTCAGACTGTGTTGTGTTTTCTTCTCAGAGAAATGATGAGCAATCTTTGAGACTGAAGTAAGGCAGCCATGTCCTTCTTTGGCTTAGACTGGGCGCGGAGGAAAGAAAGAGGTAGAGAGACTGCACACAGCCCGACCTCAAACCAGAGCTTCATGCTGAATCAGTCATTGTCAGACCACATAATCTGATGTCACTCAGTCACCTCTGCTGTCTTCCTCTTCTTTCCTTTGTCATTTTCAGTTTAATGTTAAAAAGGTTGTTTTGGAAAGGATTTCTCCCAGTTTGACCCGGTTTTTAACCAAAATGCAAACCTAACTATGTAAATATGAAATATTGAAATATGAAATATTATTTAAAAAAAACAGCCTTGAAGACATAAATGGATTACTTAACTCCAAGTTTACATGTATTTATTTATTGCATGTTTTGATGTTCACACAAATCAGACATACATTACATAAAAATATACACCCAGGTTTTTTGATTAGTTGTTGATTATTTGATTTGTCTTTTAGAGGCTATTCAATTTCAACTCATAAAGGTGTCTTTAAAACTGAGACATTGTTTAGAAGGTGTAGCTTGTTGTAACATGCTTTATATTTGTTTCTAGAGGTGGAGAGGAAAATAAGAGCAAACGACAGAGAATATAACTTATCTTTCAAGTATGCTGTGAGTATCAGACCAGTGTGATCAACCAAAGAACATCCCTTCACATGACACAGCAGTATTTGAACTGTTGGTTATTGTCTGTCTCCGTTTTTATCCATCTGAAGACTAATGCAATCAAGACCTCCAAATACAACCTCTTCACCTTCCTGCCTCTCAACCTGTTTGAGCAATTCCAGAGGATTGCCAATGCTTACTTCCTGTTTCTCCTCATCCTTCAGGTGCGTACCCCAGAGTTTAGTCAGGGGAACTCTGGAAATAAGTGACCATGTTGAGTCTCAGAGAGGTTAACTGTACAGTAGATCTTTAACTAGAAGTTTATGCCCTGAGATGCCTGTATCCAAGCAGTTTTGCGTGTATTTATTTTATTTATCAGTGTATTCATTCGTTCCCTAAATTTCATATTTATTTGGAATGGTCTATTAAAGTCTGTCTGGGTCAGAGTAAGTGAAATTTTTTGGGTGGATTGCTTCTGCATTTTGTATATTTTTGGAGTCTTGCATTTGGCAGAAAATGTGACCAAAACATGGCCCTGACTTCCTGCATCATACAGCATCCCCACACATTTTGAATTGCTGAATGCTTGCACAATAAAAAGTGTCATGAGTACAGTAACTTTATAACCCGCTGCATGTGTGACAGGGATGTCCAACCTTAAAATGTATACGTCAACCTAAATAAAATAACGCTAACACTGTGAAGTAAATACACTACTGGTCAAAAGTGTAGGATTACTTATTTATTATTAATATTTTTTCCACATTTTTGAATAATGGTAAACTCATGAAAACCATCAGGTAACACAAAGGCAGTCATGGGAATTATGTTGTGACGTAAGAAAATTCCAAATAAATCAAACCATGTTATATTCTAGCTTATTTTAAGTAGCCACACATTGCCTAGAATTTGCAAGGATGTTCTTTTGGCGTTTTTCCGTCTAGTTTCTTGAGGCATCAACCTGAGATCATTTTTAAACAGTAATGAATGAGTTGTCATCCATGCTGGGCTCTTATTGGCTTTTTGTCATTATTCATTACAAGTCATCCATTTCTAAATGGATTTCTGTTTTTAAAATAAAATGATAGAAATGAATGTCGGTTGTATAATTACATGAATGTCTACCAAACTGATTTTAAACATTTAAGAAAACACCTTCAGATTTCAGGCAAGTGATCCTAACCTTTTTTGCCCAGTAATGTATGTGTGTATGGATTCATTACTGTGTGTTACAGGTTATTCCTGCTATATCTTCCCTGTCCTGGTTCACCACTGTGGTGCCTCTGGTGTTAGTGCTGTCTGTATCTGCAGCCAAAGATGCTATTGATGACATTGTAAGTTCACACACTCATGTGATTGTACACAACAAACTGAAGATCTCTATTTATTCTATTTTTACTCTCGTACTAACTGAAAACAGAGAGATCTCATTGTGCCTGTTTCCTCCAAAGGCTGATTATTAAAGCTTATTGCCTTGTATTATTGCCCAGAAGCCCGTAAATCAGTTTTGATTTGATGTGGTTTGATGCTGAATCACAAAGCATGTAACTGTTATTGTTGAATTTTATTGCTTATTTGTGCTGTCTCACTGTGATCCAGAGAAACTTCAGTCTCGGCCTAAAAGAGCAAAAAAATCCAGTCCTTCCTCAGTCCGGTTATGAATCCAAAGGAAATAAACAGCACTAACTCGGCAGCAATTTCTAAGCATGCATCTCATTTATATGCCCTTTACTTTGTTTGATGGTTTAAGTGATACCCGTGTGCCAAGCTTTCCTCCATCTGCAGAACCTTGTAAAGTTAAAGGTTACTGGTCTGAATTTGTTCACTGGTGGACTGGAAAATCTGAAACAGGAGTTACCTCACCCTCAACAGAAGCACAATAGTCCTTATGTTCCTGCTGAGGGGAGTGTCTCCTCCTGTCTGCCTCCTCCTCTCTTCCCCTCTCTCCCTCCCATAAAACATGGATGAGCGTGTTTCTAGACACAGCAGATGTTGGGATTTAAAGCCAGAATGTTTTCTTCCCATTGGCTGTGTTCAGAATAGCATACTGCCATACTACTCTTATAATTGTGTGCAGTATTCTATGTACTCTATGTACACTAGCACATACTTTATACCAGGTACTCTACCATTGGTATGCTACCATTACTGCAGGAATGTTTCGATACGTTTGAGAGAACATTAGCCAATGTTCTGAGGATGTTCCCTGTTAACTGGGAGCACACTGCATTTAGCATACTACTGTTTGAGACATTTTTGTTGTGTAACATAATGTACTTCACATACTATTAAAAAAAGAGGCAGTTTACAGTATATAGTATACACTGCAAAGTGTACTGTAAACATTAAGCTATTAAATCATTCATCTAGTGATCTTTATCTCTTCTTATTTCTTTGCAGAATCGTCACAGAAGTGACAGGCAGGTGAATAACCGTAAGGTGAACGTGCTTATCAATGGAAAGTGAGTCTCTGCTGTATTTGTTTTTTAAGCTCTCTCAGTCTTTTGAGTTACCTGCACAGCTTTCTATACAGTTATTTCACACTGCAATAAGAAATGCAGTCAATGCTATCTTAGATCCAGTGCTTTCCAGTGAATGGTGGTTCATATTACATGACGTAAGCAACAGACATCTTTGTATTTGGTCAATGGTTATCACACATGAGTGTCTGGCCCTATTAAGGGAAGCCAGTTCACTTGGTGGTCATCTAGGTAACACCTCTAGGCAGCTGTTTTCTGTTCATGGACATACAGCTCTTATCAGTCTTTACATTGCTGTCTGGCACTGAGGCCCACCTTTAAAATGTCCCAGCCATTTTGTTCACATTAAACTGTCTCTGGTTTGGTGTAAAATGTTTGGATATTCCACTAGTGATGCAAAACAAACAGGTCAGTCTCAACAGGACACAGCTGACGCACAGAAAGCTTTTTCCTGTTGTTTTGACCTATGTCAGTGTGTCATAGTGTGATAACAACAAAATCATACAAACTCACAGCTAAAACATGCAGTAGGAACAGCTACTGCTCAGATTTCTGTTCTAAACAATCAGTTTAATGGAATGTGCGCTCATAATTCACAGCAAATCTGATTAATGATAAACTCATGATGCACACACTCTTAAAAATACAACAAAGACTTTTGAAAGACATCGCTCTCTCTCTCTCTCTCTCTCTCTCTAAAAGGCTGATAAGTGAGAAATGGATGAATGTGCAAGTGGGTGACATCATCAAGTTGGAGAACAACCAATTTGTCACAGTAAGGCACTTAAAGATACAGATAATCATGAAGATAAAAGTGAATCGGGTTAGCATGACCTCATCTCTTGGTTTGCTTCTCTCATAGGCTGATCTGCTCCTGCTGTCCAGCAGTGAACCTCTCAACCTGGTCTACATTGAGACTGCAGAGCTGGATGGGTGAGTGAGCGGGAGCGAGGGAGGGAGGAAGCGCGTGAGCGAGTGATTGGACGAGGGGGTGACTGAGTGAAGGAGTGAATGGATGAGAAAGTGAGTGACTGAGGAAGGGAGGGAGTGACTGGGCGAGGGAGCGACTGGTGAGCTAGTGACTGGGTGAGCTAGTTACTGGGCGAGGGAGGGACTGAGCAAGCGAGTGATTGGGTGAGCAAGCAAGTGACTGAGTGAGTGACTAAGGAAGAGAGGGAGTAAACGAGGGAGTAAGATGCAGAAAAGAGAGGGTATTGCTATTATTAATCTGTGTCAGAACATGAGGTGGCTAACTGGTCTCTCAGCTTGGCTAAATTTGTGTGGCTGGTCTATGTTGATGGTTTTAGGGTGGTGTTGGCTTAATTGGCCATCCAAACCAGAGAAACACCATCTTGGCCATACTGGGAAACCAGATAGATTAAACTAAACAGCCTTAAACCACCTCAGGCTGAATTTAGTTGTTTTTATCATCTGTGTGCTGGTTTTTGATTCTTTATGTACATTTGATCTCTGTTGATTTTCCACACAGAGAAACTAACCTGAAGGTTAAACAGTCTCTGACTGTAACAGGAGACATGGGTGATAATCTGGAAGCTTTGGCAGCATTCAATGGTGAGGAAAAAAGAATAAACATTTAAACTAAGAAATACTTAATGTGAATTACTTTACAGATATTTATTGTGATCATCTGTGGTCTTATACAGTAGTGCTTTTTAACCGTATCTACACATGCACTCCTATAGACTGTAATGTTTAGAGTGTATGTCCAGTGTAGAAACAGTAGAAACAGTAATGGCTGCTTCAAAGCCTTCTGTGTGGAAAACAAAAATGTTTCTGTCTGTACTGAAATGAGTCGACCAAAGTCTGCGTGTCCTTCAGCATTTGACTATGGTCATTTCATGCTGACAATTTCACACATTAAATGCTGTTCTAAGCAATGGGCAAAACAAAGAACGTTGAACACACTTATGTAGAACCAAAGCCGGGTGGAGCATGTACAAAATCTAACCAATCACAGATGTGAGGGTATATAGTCACTGACCTAATTTTACTCTGATCCACCAGCATCTCTCCTCCACCCCATATGCCTTAAAATTCATTCATTGTAATTCATAATAAGTTTAAAATAGAATAGAATTTAGCTCAGGAACATGCCCAGCTAACAATTTTAGGTTGTAAGAACGTTTCCTGATGTTTCCATTAGGTAACAAAATGTTACAAATGTTATTTTTACATTACATGCCATTTTAACATTATTGCTTGGTTACAAGAACATCATTCAAACATTTTTTTTAAATTCTGTAATGTTTTCAAAACGTTCCAATAACTACTTGAAAATAGCATTTTGATATATACGATATATAACATATAAAAAGTTCTGCAAGAACTTAGCCATCTTTCTAGCAATGTTTCCTGTAAGCTGGGTGTGAACAAGTGATACGGTTTATATCATTTTAGTTGTCGCTTTATCTGCCGATAGGCAATAAAAACACAAATGAGAACTCTTTAAAATCTCACTTATTTCTCCTAGACTGCAGTGAGATTAAACAGAGAGCAAACTGTGACTTAAACCTATGACAGCTGCACCCAGTGCTGTTCACAATTGTCTAATTCTCCATTTTATGTCATTTTTATTCTTTTATTTTATCTTTTGAGCTGTAAAAAAGCACAACCTTTAAGCAATAATATTTTCTTGCGGCCTGCTGTGTGTCCTCAGGGGAGGTGTGTTGTGAGCCCCCTAACAACCGCCTGGATCGCTTTACGGGCACGCTCACATACGACACTCAGAAACACTCGTTAGACAATGAGCGGGTTCTGTTGAGGGGCTGCACCCTCAGAAACACAGACTGGTGCTTTGGTCTGGTGCTGTTTGCAGGTAAAATAATTCAGATGGTTAGGATTCCTCATGCTGATAGCAAGTGAAATGATTGTTAATAATTAATTTTTTAGCGACTAGAAGCATCATAAAATAGCCATGGGAAAATAATTAGAAATGAAATGGTCAAGAGATAAATGTCCTTCTGTACATTATAGCTTTACACAGGGTGCTTTATCCCAGCTAACAATTTTAGGTTGTAAGAACGTTTCCCTAACATTTCTATGCATAACAAAAACATGAACGTTATTTTGACAGTTCTAGGGACGTTCAAAATGTCCAGTTTTTTTAGACATTGACTAACATCCTGATAACCAGGCAAAAACATTTATACAAACTTTTTTATTCTGTAATGTTTTTAAAAAGTTTCACTAACAACTTCAGAGTGATGTTTTGAATATATAATATAAAAATATATATTTTTTTTAAAGTTATACTAACATTACTGCAAGAATGAACTTTGAGAGAACTGTTAGAGAATGTTAGCCAATATTCTAAGAACGTTACCTGCTTGCCGGGATGGCTGTTGATGTATGTGTGATTCCTTCAGGGCCAGAGACCAAGCTGATGCAGAACTGTGGGAAAAGCACCTTTAAAAGAACCAGTATTGACCGCCTCATGAATATACTTGTGCTCTTTGTAAGTTTCAAACCCCAAACTCAAAATTCAGATACATTTTCACTGTCACTGTCTACACTGGAATTTTGATGCTATTGGTAGCAATTCATTCTCATTGATAAAAGTGATTTTGTTTAAAACTATGGCTTTGTGTGTCCATGTTTTGTAGATTTTCGGGCTCCTGGCTCTGATGTGCATTATCCTGGCTGTGGGTAATGGAATCTGGGAAAACCAGGAGGGGTCAAAGTTCACCGTCTTTCTTCCAAGGGAACAGAACACTGCGTTTTCTGCCTTCCTCACATTCTGGTCTTACATTATAATCCTCAACACCGTGGTGCCCATCTCACTTTACGTCAGGTGTGTAATGTGTGCAGACTGTTTATACGTGAATACGTCACGTGAATTCAAACTATAAAAGTTCCAATTAAAAACACATAGTTTCACAGATGAATGCCGTAGGAGAAAACCTTTAAAAAGCCTAGATTTGAAGAACCTTGATGTTCCATCAAGATCTCAAAAGAACCATATACAGCAAAAAATGTTCTTGATAGGAAGTGTGTTATTTATTCTATGAAGAACAATTAAGTAACCTTCTGTTTTATTATCTATTTACATGCATGTAATTGTCAGTGTCTGTTACTTTGCAGCATGGAGGTAATTCGGTTAGGCAACAGTTACTATATTAACTGGGACAGGAACATGTATCACGCTCGATCTGATACGCCAGCTGAAGCTCGAACCACAACCCTCAATGAAGAGCTGGGTCAAATCAAATACATCTTCTCTGATAAGACTGGCACCCTCACTCAGAACATCATGACCTTCAACAAATGCTCCATCAATGGAAAATGTTACGGTCAGAGCCAATCCTACATCCTCCATTTGCTTTTAAAGCTGCAATCTGTAACGTTTGCCTCTCTACTGCCATTTCTGTTTGAAACATAAAATAGCCAAAAATTTATGACATTTAAATTGTCAACTGCTGTAAGAACAGTCAAAGGTACATTTGCCATGAAGTCAGAGCCAAACTAAGAGAGACGCTGTGTGAACTTTAAAATATGATTCATGTGATTCGCCCTACAGGAGATGTTATTGATCACTACAGTGGGCAGAGGCTGGAGATCACAGAGGTGAGAAATGGTCTTAAACACAAGGGGTTTTTTTGACTGCTGTGTTAATGAGCTAGACTTTCATAACAGGATATGACACCAGTGGATTTCTCATTCAACCGTCTTGCGGACCCCAAGTTCCTCTTTTACGATCACAGTTTGGTGGAGGCTGTGAAGCTTGAGTGCCTGGAGGTTCACACTTTTTTCAGACTGCTGGCTCTCTGTCACACTGTCATGGCAGAGGAGAAAAAGGAGGGTGAGTAATTATGTGTACATACGGCTTTTGTGGTACTTTAAACATGCATACGGTAGAAACATAGATGCATATATATATATATATATATATATATATACATATATACACTACCAGTCAAAAGTTTGGAAACACTTGACTGAAATGTCAGATTACAAATCTTTTAATCTTTAATCAAAACATAATTCCTAAAGTTACATTTGTGTTATTTCATAGTTTTGATAAGTCTACTATTATTCATAAATGAAAACAAAAATGAACAAAGAAAATGTGTTTTCAAACTTTTGACTGGTAGTATATATATAATATATATAATAATATGTGTAAATAAATATACACACATACACACACACACACATATACATACATAAATTCATGCATACAACAAACATATATACAGCAGAGTTTCATCCCTCTGTTTAAATAACAAAATGTAACGTTCTGTGCTTTTGCCTCACATTCATTTTGTTAATCATAAAAGATTTCTTGACTCCACAGCAGACAGAGCAGTTTTTCCTTTACTGTCCCAATACTTATGGAGAGCACTGTACATACAAACAAGCAAGCAAACAAACAAACAAACAAACAAGCATGCTGTCACTGATGGATCCTCTCTCCAGGTGATCTGGTGTACCAGGCCCAGTCTCCAGATGAAGGCGCTCTGGTCACAGCAGCACGTAACTTTGGGTTTGTGTTCTGCTCTCGGAGCCCTGAGACAGTGACCATAGAGGAGATGGGGACTCAGAGGAGCTACGAGCTGCTGGCCATCCTGGACTTCAACAACGTGCGCAAGAGGATGTCTGTGATTGGTATGCATACTGGTTCAGTGGTGAAGGAGGCTGTTAACAGGCCTCTGTTAAGCTTATGGTTTGTGTTTGTTTCTCAGTCCGTAATCCAGAGGGCAAACTCACTCTGTACTGTAAAGGGGCAGATACCATCATATATGAGAGACTGGATGCATCCTGCAGTAAACTAATGGAGGCCACCACAGAACACCTTAATGTGAGTGAACACCAGAGGGCGCCAGTGAGACTGCAAATAAATTACAGACTGTTTGTTATTTCAGAAATTCTGTAATTCTTCTACTTTTCCATGTGTATTCCTCTATTTGTGTTTTTAATCTCTCTCTGCTGTATGTTTTACCCACCTGTAGGAATTTGCTGGGGAAGGGTTGAGGACTCTTGTTCTAGCTTATAAAGATCTGGATGAGGAATATTTTTCTGAGTGGAAACAGCGCCACCACGAGGCCAGTGTAGCTATGGAGGACAGAGAAGAAAAACTAGACAAACTATATGAAGAGATAGAGAAGGATATGCTGGTATACACACTCACAATATAGACACATTTTACACGTATACACATACACAATATTTGCTAGTTTTTTCTAGCTAACTAACTTCTTTAGGTATCTCACTGTATAGTTAATTGGGGCCACCGCCATAGAAGATAAACTTCAGGATGGGGTGGCTCACACGATCGAGCAGCTGGCCAAAGCAGAAATCAAAATCTGGGTGCTTACTGGGGACAAACAAGGTACTTTTCCTGCTTTGTATTATCGAGTCTTATTCATATGAACAAGCTTATTTAACACAAGCAAATGACTCCTGGAAATAATGATCTTTCTTAGGAAAAAACTCCAGCTGAGGCTTCCACTAATTTTGATGTTTTCTGACATGGTTTTGAAATAATCTCGACACCGAGTTCTGTAATTCACCCAACTGATCTCCTCCGTTCTCTTCCTGTAACAGAGACAGCAGAGAACATTGGCTATTCCTGTAATCTACTGAAGGAAGAAATGGATGAGGTATTTATCATTGGAGCACACTCGCCCGAGGAGGTCAGACAGAAGCTGAGGTAACCTACCTGCCACCCAAATGATATAAGATGTTTCAGGCTTTTAGGCACTAAATCACAGGACTGTAGCCAGGATTTTAAACAGACGTGTAATTTATACAGAGTTTGTCTATTTTATGTATAGCTTATGTACAATTTGACTTTTTTTGGGAAAGGAATGCCCGTCAAAAGATGCGCCCTGCCACCGAACAAGATAAATTCCTTATTCCCGAGGTTATCCTGGGAAACACTCCTAAAGTGGTGCAGGATGAAAACGCAAATGGAGAATATGGACTGGTGATAAATGGACACAGCTTGGTGAGAAACAAAGCCTCTCTCTCTCTCCCCCTTCTGCTCCTTTTTGCCTCATGTCCTTATACGAACTTGCGTTTGGCCCTGAGATCACTGTGGCTCCCCAAAGGGAGACCATCTCATTTCCTGTTGTGTTTATGGCTATAACTGAAGCCATGATGTAATTGTTGTGTGTGTGTGTGTGTGTGTGTGTGTGTTGTTCGTAGGCATTTGCTCTGGAGAGCAGCATGGAGCTGGAGTTCTTGCGGACGGCGAGCATGTGCAAGACGGTCATCTGTTGTCGAGTGACTCCTCTGCAGAAAGCTCAGGTTGTGGAACTCGTCAAGAAATATAAGAAAGCCGTCACTCTGGCCATAGGAGATGGAGCTAATGATGTTAGCATGATTAAAGGTAAAATGATAATAAAGCAAGACTGACGTACAGTGTGGTAAAGACCTTCAAAATTTCTGCATGCTGCTTCATTTAACATATGTGGCAGGATTCGGTTTCATTCCCGTTGCGCTCTCCTCATCGTCTGTTTCTGTCTCTCACTCTGGACAGCGGCTCATATCGGTGTGGGCATCAGCGGTCAGGAGGGGATGCAGGCTGTGCTGTCCAGTGATTTTTCATTCGCTCAGTTCCGATTCCTGCAGCGCCTCCTGCTGGTGCACGGCCGCTGGTCATACCTTCGCATGTGCAAGTTTTTACGTTACTTCTTCTATAAGAACTTCACCTTTACCTTTGTGCACTTCTGGTATGCATTTTTTTGCGGCTTCTCCGCTCAGGTGAGCCAGATCCTCATCCCCTGCGATTCTCATTTGTAGATCACCTAAATGAATAGTTTTATTCATTATTTCATTCTTACTGTGCTTCTCTTTCTAGACAGTGTATGATGAAGGCTTCATCACTCTATTTAACTTGGTTTACACTGCCCTGCCTGTTCTGGGAATGAGTCTGTTTGACCAGGTAGAATATGTGTGTGTGCTTGTGGACCACAAATCAAATAAACAAAATACAAATTTAACAAATTTTTAAAATACAAACATTTAAGTTTTGATTTTCTTGAAGTATCTGGGAGAACAATGTAAATACCGTGGTATATGATTATGGTAATTATTATAGGGAAATTACCCTGGTATATTTATCATGTTACTGCTACAATACTTTTTTGTGTGATTTGTGCGTTTGTTCCCTCAGGATGTAAACGCTGGCTGGAGTCTTGAGTTTCCTCAGCTGTATGTTCCAGGGCAGTTGAGTATGTACTTCAGTAAGCGTGCTTTCATGATGTGTGCACTTCACAGCTGTTACAGCTCCCTAGTGCTGTTCTTTGTGCCTTATGCTGCCACGCACAACACGGCAAGAAGCGATGGGCGAGACGGTGCAGATTATCAGTCATTCGCACTGATAACTCAAACCTGTCTCACAGTCACTGTGTGTGTACAGGTCAGTGAAACCATTACCGGTATTGCAAGTGAGTGTGTGTGGGGGGGGGTTACTTAACCATATATTGGGGACAGATTTGTACCCAAATTCAGCAAAACCAGACAAATCTGAGCAAAACCTCTTTTTGGGGACATCCTCATTTGTAAAAACACTATTAAAAATGGTAAAATGCAGAAGGTTTTCTGTTAGAGTTAGGTTATAGTGTTTATAGATAGCTGTGTATAGAACCAACAGAAGTCTATTGAATGTCCCCATTTAGATAAATTTTGTCTTCTCTCTTCTGTCTCAGCTGGGCCTGGACCTGTCGTACTGGACTGTTATTAACCATCTGTTTGTTTGGGGAAGTTTGGGAATGTTTTTTATATTGACTTTCACCATGTATACGGATGGACTTTTCCGGTTACATCCACCTTCATTTGCATTCGTAGGTAAGGAGGTCATGCATCCCCTTACAGTGTGACAAATGAACTGACAAATGAACATTTTTAATATAAATTTATTACAGGAACTGCCCGGAATTGTCTTAACCAATCCAATGTGTGGCTGACTGTTGCCTTGACAACGGTACTGTGTGTTCTGCCTGTACTTGCTCACCGGTTCCTCTACAATCAGATATCTCCTACCATCAACGACAAGGTATAGAGTTAACGTCATTTACCAGATTGTAGCATGGAATACACATGTACACATCCATGCATATTCTGAATATTAATTTTGAATGCAGTTTATTGTTTCCAACATGGAAGAAAAGAGTAGATATAATGCGAGACTTTGGATGGATAAACAAACATAAAGCCGTGTTTTCAACTAGGGGGCCTCAATAAACTTCCAATGGGGCCTCAAGATGATGTTAAATAAGTTGGAATGACTTTTAAATCAAGATATTTCTTAGTGTTTGGTTATTATATAGCCAATATCCATCTTTCTAATTATTGAGAAGAAATTGTGAGCGGGGGCCTTCAAAAAGGGGATGTTTGAGGGGGGCTTGAAGTCAAAAATGTTGTGATCCATTGATATAATGTATTGATTATACCTTCTTGGTTGTTGAATACAGGTGAGGTATAAAGTCCATCAAATAAAGGAACCTGCTCCTCGTCCACGCCGCACGAAACTCATCCGCAGGAGCACGCGCCGCTCTGGTTACGCCTTTTCTCACGCTCAAGGTTACGGTGACCTCGTGACCTCTCGCAGATTTCTGCGTCGACCCGCTCCTGCTCGCTCCACTGGATTCACGCCCACTGGACGCTCCCCTGGGTTCAAGCCCACAGGTCGATCTGCGGGGTACAGTCCAGTCGGGCGAGAACAGAACCCCAAACAAAAAGTACAACCCACATCACTGCAGATGTTCCGTGCAGTTAAAGACTCTTCCTTTTGAAGCGGATCTAGAACCGGAACCTTGGTTCAAACTTCTGGGGACAATTTCACAGCTGCTGTGTCGAGCGATGTTGATATGTATATAGAAGTACATTACATACACGCACACTAAGAACAGTGAACTTCTGTTCGAAACATTTTCAAGCACTGTGTGCAGACACCTCTTATCTGTTGGTCCCTATTAGAAACTCATGCAAATGTGGTTTACAGCAAGGACAAACTGGGAAGAGTACGGATCATGCAGAAGGGCAGTGAGTACTTGTACTCAACAAAAAGGATCACAGTGATGTGGAAGTAAAAACAGAGGAAGGCATGATATAGATTCAGTTCAAAACCATCTTAACATAGTGTCTCCTGTTCTCTTCTAGGTACTATGTTAATTAAGAGTCCTGATTTCATTCTAAACCACTCCCGTCTTATAATCATTTTTCAACCTAAAGGGGTCATATCAAAATTTTGTTTTATCATTTAAATGTCACCCAGAGCTCCACATACAATCAAAGTTAATCAAGGCTTCTTGCACTAAAAACAATTTTCATCAGCTTTGTCCACCCACTTCCTGACCTTGAAAATGTAACAGGCTGTTACTACTGTTCCTTTAAGATTTCTATATAAAAACCCTTAAAGGGACGGTAGACAATGTTTTACCAGAAACATTTTTGAAGTCGTGGTTAAAAGTTTCTTCACAGCCTGCTAGTAATCTTTACTAAAAGTAGTAAAGTGCTCTAAATATATTTATAAATCTTTTGTGGAAGGCTCAGCATGTTCGTCCAATCATTGGTTTCGGTCCGAATACAATGATAGGATGTTCTACTGGCCTGTTAAACTATAAATTAT
Source organism: Chromobotia macracanthus (assembly GCA_036877525.1). Taxonomy (NCBI): domain Eukaryota; kingdom Metazoa; phylum Chordata; class Actinopteri; order Cypriniformes; family Botiidae; genus Chromobotia; species Chromobotia macracanthus. Next base: position 9,310,160 of record JAZGTH010000058.1, read on the forward strand.
CATACCTCCATGCACGATTTTCAGTCATCTGCGTGTTCATGTGTATCAGAGGAGATTTAGAGGTGTATAGAGGCTTTAGAGATCGCTCTGAGAGGAAGGTAGGATCGTATGCTTTCAAAGCTAGCTTGCTATTGGTGACCTCTATGAAACTGCCTACCATACCTTTAACACGTCACTCAAGCCTTAAAAATAAGACATGTTTGCAGATTAGTTATAAAAGAAATAGTTTTCTTGTACTGGGTTACAAGTCTGTAGTGTTGAACAGCATGTTTACATCTCATAAGACATCTCATAAGAGAGCATAAGACTCTTCAACTTCAAAGGACAAGGAAAGTTTCATTTTAAAAGAAAATTTGAAGAACATTTTACGATGTGACCCCTTTAGGGGAGACGTACTGTACAAGGGACCAACTTAAGTATTGATTGTTAAATAACTGCAGTATAACAGTATAAGTGCCTTAAACGTGCCTGAGAAAATCACTAAAGATTGTATTTTTTTAATTACAGTGTCTTATGGTTAAGGGATCCGTAATTGTTTGTTATGTCAGTATATTTTCAATACAAACCCTACATCATATACATTGTATTCATACTCTAATGTTACTGTCCAAAGTAGACACCATTTTTTTCTAATAAAACCTTTTTTTACGATTTAAAAGTGAAGGTAAACACAGCTGGTCATTGTTCTGATGTTAATGTTTGTTTTATTTATTCTTATTACATACAACTTTGTTACGAAATACTTTCAAAACGTTAAAGATGAAAGATCTCTGTATAGACTTGAGGGTAACTGACTGACTTACATATACTAAAAGTGACTGGGACTATCAGAGGCTCAGAAAAGTGAAATTAGTTCTTGGAGAAGGTTGTGCTGTTTGCCAGTGTTTGATATGTTGTTATCAAAGGAATCCCAGCTAACAATTTTAGATCGTAAGAATGTTTCCCTAACGTTTCCATTAAGTAACAATAATGTTAATAATTTGAACAATAAGGTTCAAAATGTCCATTTTTGTAGACGTGATATCAGTGCTATTGCTTCATTATAAGAACATAAATCAAACGTTTTAAATTTTGTACCATTTTTTAAATGCTCCACTAATGACTTAAGCGTAACATTTTTAACACGAATAACACTAAGAATAACATTTTTAATATACGGTACATACCATTAAAGTAACATTCTGCCAACGTTACTGCAAGAACTTTTTGATCACTAAATGAACATTTCGAGAACGTTAGCCAATGTTCTGAGAAAGTTCCCTGGTATCAGGGATGACATCAGTACTTGGTAGATGAAGCTTGACTTCTCAAAATGTGTGGTATAGCTGAAGGATCCTTAACATCCAGCTTCAGAAGGTGTGTGAATTGAAGCAGGTCCCCATAATGATGGGCCCCACACCACTCACACACTACAGTCCCTAAAAAGCATGCATTCTTTAAGAAAACAATGAGAAATGCATGCTTTAGTAATGGCTCTGGAGTACTGTAGGCCCACTGTTAATGAACAAAGAGCTGCTCTGCAGGGAGTCACAGCTACCCAACACCCCACCCACCCTCACCCAGTCCGGACGTTCAACACGAACCAACAGGACCCCACAAGAGACGTGATTTGTGAGGACCTAAAGTCAGCATTATAAGACACACTCGCCTGCAAACCCGAGGCGAGCCCGCAGCGCCCGGAGATGCGGGAGGGTGCGCTTCATCCTGACGTAGCGCCGCTCGCGTCGACCGTGCGCCGCCGCTGCGCTCAGTCTTTCGGCCAGAGAAATCAAAGCCAAACGCGGTGATCGTTCACCGGGACTTGACGTTGTGATCTGAGGCGATGTCCTTGATCGTTACCGTGAGTAAAATCCGCCTTTTGTTGTATAATTGTAGAGAAAACGGGAAAACGCGCATCGGTAATGAGACGCGGGCGTCAACGCAGAAACGCGGTGCGTTGCGAATCTTCCACCGTTACTTATTCAGATGACGGACGCGAAATATTAGAAACAAACAGTAATGAATGTGGGATTCATGTTGTGTGTATTATTCATGTTGTGTGTATTATTCATGTTGTGTGTATTGTTTATGCGGTTTGAACGACAGACATTTAATTGTGGGGACGTGCACCGTTATGTCCGACATGCTCCGTTTTCACGCTTTTATTGACTGCATGCCATCGATCCGTACGATTGTTTTAACGGGGATCATTTTTGCTTTGCAATGTCTTACTAGAGCCACGGACACAAACGAGCATCATTGCATTGGATTGCATTAGCCGTCGAGGTGCATTCGCGTACTGCTGCGGATTTGGCATTATTTATTTGACGTTATTTATGAATGTTTCGTCTCTGCCTTCATTATGTTCATGCACTGCGTGTATCGATGCTTTTGCATGTAAAAAAGCATAAAATAAGGCCACAAACACGACGTGTGCGACTGTTGTGTCGGATATGCGTCGTGTTGCGCTTGGCGAGTTGGGCCTTGTGTTTGCGCATATTGGTGAGGCGTGTGAATACACGCCTGTCACACCATTATCTACATTATAGGCCAATGTAAATAAATAACAGCAATAACTAGACATAATGCAAACGACAGAGAGATGAAACGATGGTGCGCAATACCACATCATGTCACCGTGGCGCAGATGTTTCTTCTGCTGCGGTCATTTAACGGGGGAAAGCGCCATTGGATGTAATGGGTTTGTTTTGCGTTGCATAAGTGACGGTGTGAGTCCTGCTGAGAAAACTTTCCAGCCCGGATCCATTGAACAGAAGCAGATTGTGTTCATGATGGGACCCAGACATGGTTGAGAAAGCTCTTGTGAGATGTTTGGTGAGATGTTGGTCTTGGTATGTTGACAGCATGTTCTGGTTTGGAGATGGATTCAGGCTGCTGAGTTTGTAGTGAATAGCTTGGTTTGGTTTTAGGGTGGTGAGGGTGTAGTTATAGACTCATTGTAAATATCACACGTCTATTACGGCTGTGTAAATAATCGTGTAGGAGATTTTGGTTGTCTGTGGTCAGATCATCACGTTTACCTTCATCCTTAATAGACTTTGTCTACATGGCAGTCTGTAGACAAAGTCTGTAGACTTTGTAGACAAAGTCTGTAGACTCAGTCTGTAGACTTTCTGGTTTCGCAGAAGCGAAACCAGAAAGTTGTAAAGTTTATTTAATAAAACTATTCATTACAGAAAGTCACAAAAGGTCATACTCACCAGTATTAACCTTAAAATGCTTTGACTGATCATTCACCATTTTCTGTAATCGGTTTCGTGTTGTTTAACAGGCTGTTGAATATGAGCAGCTTGTAGTTTATCGTCACATTAGTCTCAGCTTCTGTTCTTGAAATTCCTGTAATGAAATCGCAGTCTTTCTGCCAATACAGCCTGTAATGCGAACCGCTTTTCTCTTGAGGGTTCGGATGTGTTCAGTCAGAGTATGTTCTCTTTTCTTGAAGTTTTTCTGAAATCTTTACAACAGGATCAGTTATTAGTAGCCAGTAATGTATTAACCATTATTTATCATAACTGCTGTAGTGGTAAAGCAAAGAAACGAAACTGCAGACTCATTCCAGATTGTCCTGAAGTTGTTGTTTACACATAACACAAAGTCTAGCCCAGTAGTTTGTGTTATTCTTGAATGCCTTCATTAACATTGTTTTCACAGTGTGCATCTATCAGGCCGTGGCACAGTGTTTAGAAAACGTGTTGTTTCGCTGATGTCTGTGTGTTCAGCCGATCTTATAGCTAAACGCCCAGGGCTGTGGACTATTACGCCCATCACGACCTTTAGTTATGTAACACTGAGACGAGCAACAGAGAGAGAGAATTTCCTGATCCCTCAACTGGCCTTTATACAGAACAGCTGAGCAGAATCGTAATGTTAAACGTCTTTCTTCAGCTCTTCCTGTGTTCTGTGATCTCAGAAATCACATTCATGTTTGCATTCAGTTCAAGCGAGATCATGCTAGCTTTGACGTCAGTAACGTTATCTTGTGATCGATCTACACTGACCTCAGACCAACCATGACACGTTCTTTATGGATCGCTGTTTTGATTTTTTATGGTGACTTTTTTTTAAAAGCTTGAGAGCCCCATCCAGCTAACAGGGACCGTTCTCAAAACACTGGCTAATGTTCTCTAAAAGTTAAATCAAAGTTATTAAAAAACATTCTTGCAGTAACATTAGTAGAACATTTTTTCACGCTGTATATCATATATTATTGTTATTCTTCAGTTGTTAACTGGACGATTTGAAAACGTTACAGGATACAAACGGTAACATTAGCACAATTTATAGAAAACTGGAGGTTTTGAACATTGCTTTAACTTTTAAAATAACATTTTTAACATTTTTATTACTTAATGAAAATGTTCGTGAAATTATTAGCTATATAATATAGATATAATATCTATATATAGAGAGATAGCTGGTATATTTCTGATGTCACAGTATTTCACCATGACACCATGATTAGACACAGTCATGCTGAACTAACTCATTTTGTAAGATATTGCTGGAAATAGCTGTCTCAGGTAAATAATGTCAGGTTTAAAATAAATTTCAGTGTATTACCTGGAACGTCAGCTTTAAAATGGCTTCAAACTCTACCCTGTGTGAGAAACTTTTTTATCAATATGCTCAGTTTAGATCTTACAAGCAAGAAGTCTGTGTTTGTACTTTATACTTCTTAAAACACAGCGTCTCTTTTATCAGGAGTATTATAACATGACAGTAAACTCTCAGACTGTTACCCAGAAGATATTTTCATCTGAAAATATTCTTACTTGAAACTTGTAAAATGTGGTTCAGAAAATGTTTAAAGAAACTTGAAACTTGTTCATTATTTACTCGTCCTTTAAATTGTTAAACTTTTCCTTTAAATATTGTTTTGTTTTCATCACACATATATTACAAAATGGAGAATCTGGCTTGTGCAGTGGGGCACAGACAGTTTATTGAGGGCTTTATTGACAGATTATGTCAGTAGACAATCTGTTGCTTGTGTGACAACATATTTGTACCATTTGGTAGAAATTAAATGCTATAAAGCAAGACAATCTTTCATTGTATATGCAAAAATATCATTGATAGCTTATTAATATATTATTTACTTAGCAAAGTTTCATCAGTTTAAAACAGAATAATCCACATTTGGTATGGCAGATTTTTTATGGGGCTTTTCTGGATTATTTTATTTTTGTCCTTTGACTATACATTAGAACAATTATTTCATACACACACATCTGTACAGCTATCTTTGTGAGGACATACATTGACAAAATACAATATCTCTATCCCCTAACCCTTACCAAGTCTTAAATGTCTTAAACCAAAATGTCTTTACTCTGTCCTCACTCCGATGTTGTCTGGTCCTCACAAAAATAGATGTACAAATGCACACACACTTACACACCCTTTGCACAGAGGCTTTTTAGATGATGTAATGTGCTCCACTACTTCATGGAAATTATTTTAGGTCATTGTCATTTCCTTCATGACGTTTCACTGTTGTCTGTCTGTCTCTGGCCACCTAGAGCATTAGGTCACTGACCCACAGCCATTTCCTCCTTCAAGATTTCCTCTCTTCTAAAAAGAAGGTCAATCTGCACCAGCCAGCCCTCCCATACTTACTCTCTCTCTCTCTCTCTCTCTCTCTCTCTCTCTCTCTCTCTCTCTCTCTCTCTCTCTCTCTCTCTCTCTCTCTCTGACTATAGAGCACTCAGCTTTGTTTACGTAGACTGGCATATTAGAGAGGGAAAGCCCAAGATTCTTGAATTGACTTAACTCTGGACATTCTAGACTATCATTTTAATCCAGAAAATAGTTTATATTAAACAATATGGACAGTAAATGTATTACATCAGACTTGCAGATTGTTGTTCAGTTTTATCAGTATTCAATGTATTGAATATCTTATGTTTATCCTGAATCCTCAACATTTTTGCTCATTTAAAATAATTTCCTTTGTGAAACATAACCGTTTTTTGTTGATGGTGCCAATATTAGTTAAGACACAACTCATACAAGCAACTGATTAATGTTTTGAATGAAAAGAATTCAAGACTAAATCCTGTCTCTTGTCTTTTTCCAGATGTTTTCCTTCCATCAAGAAATGAAAAATGTTCCTTTCTCTCCCAAACCATGGATTGGCATTGGGGGTGTGAACTAAAATCCTTGACAACCACAGTCTGCATCTACTCGAACAGTCTTTGTCCTCACCTGCACTAGGAGAACATGGACAGCCCACCTAAGCTATCGGGGGAAACCCTTATCGTTCACCACATTCCACTGGTCCACTGCCAGGTCTCAAACTCGCGTCAGTACTGCGGTAGTCCGTTGAAAAGGAGCGGTAATCCCTTCAGCTGTCCAGAGAACCTGGGGCTGAGTCGGACCACCTCCTTGCCTGAGAGGGACATTCTTCAGCGGGAGGCACTAGTGTACAGCAGCCTCATACAGACGTCCAGCAGCAGCCTCAGCTCTAGTGACACCTTTGGGGATGGTGTGATGAGAGGAGGAGAGAAACGAGGAAGAGGAGGGAGAGAAGGAAGTCTGGCAAGTGACACTTCCTCTTTCACATCAAGTAATTCGGAAGATCAGGCCCAAGCCCTGCCAATGAAGACACGTGAACGGCCGAGCTCGCGACGCAACCCTTTTCTGCTCAATGCTGAAGACGAAGATGATGATGATGATGATGAAGACAATCTGAATGGATATTTGGAGGACTCCTCCTTTCACTTACATGGAGATTCGCATGAAATCTCAGATCTCTCAAATGGAGACTTGCCGCCATTCCGCTTACATGACCTCGGTTTTACCGCTGAACCTTTTCGTCTGCATGGCTCAACAGAAGAACAGTGGGGCTCTGCAAATGGTCGAAGCAGGGCTGCAGAGAGCAAAGATGACACAATTGGGGGGACTTTTGATTTGTCTGCTCACTTGGAGGGCCTGAATTTGCTGAGATTAGATAGCCAGCGACGTCACGGGAGCAGTGGTTCCACCCTCTCCATGGACTGTGGTGAGCAAGAATGGGGTGAAGAGGAGGATGATGATTATGATCAGTCAATGCAGGGCGGCAGAGGTAGCTCACAAAGTTCCAGTCTGACAGCACCACACTGCACCTGTTGTGGTCTTTCTCAGCCATACCCTGAACCTTTCCAAGAATCATATCCTGAATGCCACCAAGGCTATGGTAGTGATTCCTCCTGCAACAGCTCAGATGGAGTGCTGGTTAACTTCAGCACCATTTACAACAAGATGAACAACGTTGTCCCAGCAAAGCCGTCCGTAAACATCAACAGTTCTGCAGACCAATCATGTGCCTCGTCTGTGTCTGATCCCGTTGGTATATTCGGGAAAGAATGTAGCAGTGGGCGTGGAGCATTCTACCTGGACTTACACACCTCTCCAACAGAACCTCCTCAGCATCCTTCAGCTGCTCAAGAACATGCAAACACTTCCTCTTCCTCTGTATGCCCGTCTCAGCCACAAGGTGCCACTATGGAACTTGATGCAAACTGTAACTCATACCACAACCTCCTAGGAAGCGAGGTTCTGTCCTCTGTTGAAACCTCTGCCAATGACCTCACATCATGTCTTCAAAGCCAGGCCCGCATGGTTGTAGCAACACAAAATTACTACAAGCTTGTGACATGTGATATTTCCTCTCAGTCCTCTCCCAGTCCGGCCGGGTCATCGGTTACAAGCTGCTCAGATGAGCACAGCAAAGGAAGTCCCACTCAGCCGACAGAGTACTACCTGTTTCAACAAATGAAAGAGGATGAAGAAGAAGAGGACACAGAGCTGGTATAATATGTGTTACATTTGATGTTAGCTTGTATTTAGCATTTGTGATTCATTCAGATACCATCTAACACCTTCCTTTCTTATTTGTCTTCTTGCTTTTTCCTCTCTTTGCTTCTTTTCTCTTTTTTACCAGAATGAGGAGAAGATGGGAGACTCTACCAGTGACAATGTGATTGAGGGGCAGGTGTATATCAACATCTCTCCACCTATGACAACCTGCAATTCAGTTGCTGCTTCTGGGTGTGGTCGTCCTCGTTCCCGCAGTTATGACCGGAACCTGGATAAGTCTCCATCTTCTCGCCTCGGGTCACTGGAGCGGATGCTCAGCTGCCCCCTTCGGCTCAGTGAGAGTGCAGCAACAAGCCCCCCCCTCCACCACGTGTCACTTCTTTTGCTGAAATAGCAAGGAATAAGAGGAGAACTGGAGGGTCCCCATCACAGAGGAGCAGCTTGGAGGCCACTTCCTCCCACTCTCAGTCGTCTGGAGAATTTTCGCCCATCCTAGAAGGCCTTCCACAGGGTCAAAGCCACAGTCTGCCTCCTCTCACTCGATGCCATAGCCAGGGAAGCTGTGACATGCCTTCGCCACATAGATCACGGAGCACACCACTGCGAGAATCACCTGGGGGACCTGGAAAACAGGGTCGAACCAAAGCAGAAGGTTAGAAGAAGTTTTGTCCAGCATGATGTACAGAAGAGAATAGTTGCATTATGTTAATGTGTTATTTTATTTGTTTTTGCTTTTTCATGCAGGATTGGAATTTTTCTATTGTGGATTGACTGCATTGTAAATAAGTTTTCTTTGTATGTTAGTCCCAGCTGGTTGGTAGATACGGACATAAAATAAGAGCTATGTGTGAAGAAGCTTTTTTATCTTCTGATGTTGATTAATTGCTAAAATGCTGCTATCTTGTCTTTTTATGAATACTGCTATTGCAGCCTGGCACCCAGTAATGATTTCCACTCCAACTGTATTTAGGGACTCTGTTGGATGGCAACATAATTAGATTTTAATAGTTGTATCTATTGTAAACTTAGCATCCTTTTTGGCCTAGTTTAACAAACATTGTGTATTCTCAGCAATTTGTCCTGGTGAATCATGTTAACATTGTCAACATAGTATTTTGTGCTTTGGTGTAACCCACTTTAGTTAGCATTTACTAAAAATTAAATATATCACTGTTTCACCTTATTTTACTTAAGGCTTGTAAATGTGACCCTACACAGCTGCTATGAGGGTACTTTTTTAACACATTGTGTGGTTGCCAGGATTTTCCTTGTGGTTGCTAGGGTGTTGCTAGGTGATTCCTATAGTCCTTGGTGGTTGTTCTATAATATTCTGCTCACTACAAATGGCTTGTGTCACTTCTTTATTGTATGTTTATAGCATGGGATTTTATCATCCTACAGGTGATTGAATAGAAAAGTCACAGTTTACCTCTTCCCAACAAGCTGCACAATTTGAAGTACAATATTTGTGTGGTGGGCTGTACACACAGCTACAGTTAACAATTTACAAAATGGCCAAATTTGATTACTGGGCTGTTAAATTCATCCCTGTACATTTATTTGAGTGATTGACTATAGAGAGCTTAGCTTGTGTATGGGTTTTTCTGAAACGTATGTGGATTTCCTTTGTGCTGTGCTGCCCCTGCTGGCTGTGACTGTGTATTGCAGTGAACTGAGAGCTCTGTCATCTGAGCACTCAGGCATGTGGAGCAAACAGCTTACGTAACAGCCGTGTGACGTATTACACATACTGTGTACTGGTCAAAGCACATATGTACACACCAGAGGTTTACACAAACACAGAGAAGCAGTTTAAACACTGTTGGTGGTGGTGGTCTGTTTTTGAGTCATTGTTTTGACGCAGTGACTGCAGGACTGTGCTCGACTGAGACTGATTTCCTGACATTTTGTATGCGTGTTCCTGTGTTTCTCTTTCTTGAAAGGACACTGCTGGTATGTTAGCTTTTGCTTCTTTGTGATTACTGTCCTCGATTTTGTGCTGTGTCATTGCCATTGCCTTTCTGATGTGGTTTAAATTTAGATAAAAGTTCATGCTCCATAGAAGCATATGTAGTAGGACATTTAATTTGAGTTATAATGATTTATGAAGGACTTTGATTGGTTAATGCTTGCTGTTGACTTGCTCAGGCTAAATTCTGTGCTGTTACTGGCACTGTGTGCCGCAGAGCCTGCTGTTATATCTTCAGTGATGTTTGCTAAAGATTTGAACAAACCCCTAATCCTCAGTTATTAAACTCATCCCAAACCATTTCTGCTAAGGACATGAATGGAATCAAATCAAATCTGGTAGGAGAGACAGTTTCACCTGGTGGATGATAAAATGGCCAAAAAACTTACATGCATACCTGCTAACCAGCCACAGCATGGTGGTGTTGACTCGTTGCACCAGCAGGCACTGTTTACATTGTCTTCAGAAAATGCAAAATCTGGTTCTAATGTTAATCTTCATCTCTCATATTTTTTCTCTTCCCCTTGTCTCATTCCTTGTAGGTGGCCTGTCCAGCTCCACAGACTCCTCCCCAGCTATCGTTCGCTATAGCAAAGATCAGCGCCCCACCTCATTACCTATACAACCCTTTACTTTCCAGCACCAGTTTGGAAAACCACAGGCAAAGCCTATCCTTCCACTCCTGGACGGATACATAAGCCATATGCAGGCTCGAGGGGCTGCAGCACCTGAGGGTGGTGAAGATGACTCTGAAGAAGACCACAGACGAGCTCATGGCACTTCCAATGTCCCAACAACTGTGAGGCCCTCTCCGCTGGGGAGCTACTCTCCAATTCGCCTCCAAGGTGCACCGACCTCATCCGGAACCTGCTCGACATGCACTCCGACCCCGGGTGGTCCAAGACCACCACGCTCTATGTCTTGCCCCATCTCTGCAGGTCTCCTTCCCCAGCATACCCCACCTGGATTGGCTGTACACACAGAGACTCAACCTAAACTCGCTCCCTTACCCCCTACGCCGCCTCCACCTCCCGTGATGAAGCAGAGCCCGCTGTTGCCTGCGCTGCCCACCAGAAATCACTGTTTTCACCGTGGGGTCTGACGCTCTGTCAACACTTCCGAGCTCCGGTCTAAGTCCTCTTGGAAAGCTGGAGCCAGCGCCACAGGAAGAGCCAGTGAAGGTTTTACCCGCGTGTGTGACGCAACGTCAGCCTAATGGTGGGTTCAGTTTAATGTTTTGATCATCTGTGCCTGTTTATTGATGACCTAAAGGAATGGATGATAGTTAATACACTAAAATGAATTCTATCAAACAAAATGGTGGATAAATGTTGACAGACTATTCATTGTTAGGTGAACTTTATTTCATTGACGTTTCACTATGTAAATCTGGATGTCACTGATCTCTGAGTGTTAGTGAACATGCAAAGCTTCTTTACTTAAATCTTGCTTTTCCTTTGACTGCTGCTAACAACTTCTCTTTTCTTCTTTTCTTTTCTGTCTCGTGTTTCTCCCTCTGCCTACGTGTTTTTCTTATATTTTTCATTTCTTCCTTTGGTTATTTCCACAATTTCATCTTCCTTATTCATGCATCCTCTCATTCCTCCATTCACCAATGCTTCTTTCTCTCCTCCCCTCCTCTCTTCTCCTCTCCTCTTCTCTTCATATTCCATCTGTTGCTGTCTTCCCCCCTTTGCCCCGTAGTTCACCACCTCTCCCCGCAGGCACTGAAATGGAGAGAGTACAGGCGTAAGAATCCTCTGGGTGTGGTGGAGCGTGGTAAAGATGGCTCCTCTCATTCGCTGTCTTGTGCTCTGGAAACCAAGAGACCTGGAACTCGTGTCATGCGACGCAATGTGTTCGATTTCCCTCCGACCAATCAACCGCTCAGCTTCAGCAGACTAAATGGTGCTGAACCAATTTCAGTCACCCAAGGGGGAGGGGTCAGAAAAAGAGGGCGGGGTTGGGGGAATCAGTTTGTTAATAACAAGTTCTTTATTATGACATCATAACTTTTTTCCTTTCCTTTGTGTTATTATGGCTGTCTTTTGTCAAGCTGTGTGATTGTTTAATGTATATGTTTACATTAATCAGTTTTATCGTGTTTCTGTTTACAGGTCAGTCATTGAGGCAGTTACCGCAGTGCTACAGCGACTTCCTGCCTGATTATTTCTCTCTGACAGAGCGCCCCCCAGAGGAATTCTGCTTATCTCCAGATGCTAACACTGAGGAATCCATTTCTATAGATCTGTTGCAGAAGAGAGGTTGGTGATTTAATCTCTTTGGAATAAGACCAACAGTCTTACAACCATTTTTGTGTTATGAGCTGATGAAATGTCTTAAATTTAGTTTGGTACGTATTGATGTTTTTTCCTTTAGCAATGTTTTCATGCCACATTTAAGTGATTAATCTCTCACAGGAAGCTGATGACACAGCGGCCTGTTTGAATGGTTGAAAACAGTCTAAATAAGGACAAGATTTAAAGGCTGATTAGTCAAATTTTGAAAAAAATCGTCAAGTTGCCTTAGATCTGTTGACTTCTCCGGACAACCAAATTGAAAATTGTGCAAAATTTGCACAGTGCTCCTTCCTTTTTACATATACACTGACCAGGGGCTGTCAAATTAGACAGAATTTGACCGAATACAATGATTGGATGAACTGTTTAATATTCCTGTGCTGCCTTCCCTGGAAGAGTTACTTTTAACTAGCATAACAAATAATGTTCCTGAAAAAATATCACCTTACCAGCATTTAAATGAATTTTAGGAATATTGTAATGCAGGCGCAAAACACTCCCACGCATGGATCTGTAGTGCATGTTAAATGTGACCTAATGAGTGAGAATCTGGGAGAGTTTGGTGTCTATTGATGCTGTTCCCACTGGGACCGTCTGTCAATCAAACACAGCCCGTTTGCTTTCCCTTTAATCTTTCAGACTGGCATCCAGCGTGAAACAGCCTCTGAACTGCATTAGTGCATGATGCAGTGTGTGTCTGTGTGCACGTGTATTTCACGGCCAGTGTCTTGATTCTTTGTCTCTTTATGACGTTTGCTTCTAGGTTTAGTGAAGGCAATAAACACAGCAGTGGATCTAATAGTGGCTCATTTTGGCACCAGCCGTGATGCTGGAGTTAAGGTATGGGCTTCATTTTGAAAAAATTTAAAGGTGAAGTTCTTGAGTTTAAGTGTCTTAATAATTTTGCTTGGTAAAGCCACATCAACATAGACTGCGTCTCCTCTCTCATTCTCTCTCTGTCTCTCTTTTTTCAGGCTAAATTGGGGAATAGCTCTGTCAGTCCGAACGTTGGCCACTTGATTCTGAAGTATCTGTGTCCTGCCATTCGTGAGATACTGCAGGATGGACTGAAAGCATATGTCCTGGATCTGATTATCGGGCAGCGCAAAAATCACCCTTGGAGCATAGTGGAGGCCTCCACACAACTTGGTAAAATAGAAATATATGGATGATGATGATGCTAATGATATGTATGAGGATTGTGAAAGTGATACAAAATATTTATCCCCTCTACACCAGGTCCATCTACACGAGTTTTGAACAGTCTGTTCTCTAAAGTCTGCCAGTATTCAGAGCTGACCAATCACAGTATGAGATTCAACGCCTTCATCTTTGGCCTGTTAAAGTAAGCCTCTTTTATTTTTTATGTCTCCAGAAGAGTTTTGCTTTAGTTGTTGTTTGTTCCTGATACTGTCATCTGCAAACACACACAGCAAAAACAATAGTTTCAGAAACTGGTTTTAGTTACGTTCATGTTGACCCACCTGACATCTTGGACGCCTTTCACAGGAAGTGCTGCAATGCATTCTGGGAATGCATTCTGCACAAAATACACCAGCAATTGTTTTGTTGTTTTTAGAATTTGACCAAAACCATGCGTCCTCTATCATTTTGTTGCCTGCTTTGTGGGACAGCCTTCATGCTCGCATGTCGTGCTCACTAGGTTTTGGAAGTGAGCTCTGGTGTATGACTTTAATGAGCACTTTAACAAGTCAGACCTAAAAATCTCTCATCACGCGGCTCTGCAGTGGAATTCTAGAAGCCTTCAGAAATCTTCAAAGGCTGCGGTTCTCCTTTGATGGGCCTTGACAGAGTCAGCTCAGCTCCTGTGGAAACTGTCATTCCTCCACCCCTGTTAAACTTATATTCAGACACATAAGTGCTTTGATCAGAGGTTTTAATTATGAATTCTGCTGCATGCTGATCTCTCTCTCTCTCTGCTGTGCTTTCTGAAATCAATACCAAGCACAGCCATCACACGTCAGGCTCTTTATTGTAAATATACATGAAAGTTTTTCTGATGTTGTGTAGTATAGCAATGTTCCAGATTTTATAATGCTGTTTTGATGTTCACTGTTTTGCAGCTTACGATCGCTGGAATTCTGGTTTAATCACATCTATACACATGAAGGTAGAACAAACCTTTTTATACGTCTTTACGCACACACGCGCACACAGACACGCACACATTATGTTCATCGAAATGGAGACATACAAAGTGTAATTGTCAAAGACTAACCCAACCAGAAAACATTTTTAGAAAAAATAACAATTTATTTATATATTGTATTTGCACATGAGAACATCCTGAAGGAAACTTTGTAAGATTTACTTCATTTTTTGGGACAAATTTGTTCCTGAAATATGGATAAATATGGATACACCCATATACAGTACATACATACTCCACCAGTTATGTGAAGTGTCGTGTTCAAGAGTATGCGGTTGTAGTCCAAACCTTTTAGGCTCCTGGTGCAAATCCAAGATTTTCCAGATTTTCTTCATGCTTCCATTTGTCAGTGTAATTCTAATATTTGGTATTTGTTGTGTCCTTCTGTTTGTTTCTCTTTGGCATGGTTCCTCAGACATCATAGCAGCACACTACCAGCCATGGGGTTTCCTACCCCTATCTCAAGGGGCATGCCAGCCACTGTTTGAGGAGCTTCTGCTTCTTTTACAGCCACTGTCACTGTTGCCCTTTGACCTTGATCTGCTATTTGAGCCACACCAGCTTCAGAAAGGAGAAGAACATCTGAGACGCAAAGAACAGCTGTGCTCCGCCCGCCAAAGCCTCGACCAATCAGATCGCTCCACCTTCCAGCTCATGAGAGGCTGTGGAACACTGGAGTCTGGTGCACAGGAAGCAGAGATGGTGCCTCAGAGAGAACGTTTCATGCTGAAAGAAGAGGAAACCCGGCTGAGGATGGAGGAAGCAGCAATAAAAATGAAAAAAGATGGGCGGAGGTGTGATGGCTCGAGCCGCGAATCACTGGCTAAAGAGGCTGGAGTTGGCACAGAGTGTTTGCGAAAGAGTGATGCAGCACAGATAGAGGGAGGTGGATGGAGTGCTGGCAGGATAAAGGGAGTTGGAGGAGAAGACAGTGAGAAGGAGAAGAGGAGAGAAAGAGATGGAGATTCAGCCAAACAGAGAAACCGACAAGCTGGCTGGTGGTACCAGCTAATGCAGAGTTCACAGGTTTATATTGACAACTCTGCTGAAGGGTCAAAGTTTGTAAAATGGGAGAAGAGACGGAAAGGAGGCACTGAGACTCATAGGCAAAGCCATCCACCTCTTAGAGAAGGTGTAGTTGAAGGGGCCGAGGCTATTCAGGAAACGAATGAACAGGTGGAACAAGGTCGAACCACTAGTAGCAGTGCTAATAGTGTTGGCAATGGGGTTCTCAACCAATCAGCATTGTCAGAACCCACCAAAACCATTAAGGTGAAGTCATCGTGGATGGGAAGTCCACCAGAGTCAGTGCTCACTGAGCTGAAGAAAAGCAAGGAGAAGCAGCCGGACTGTCAAGATGCCCATGAAGAGGTTCAAACTCAGGAGGGAGCAGGGGAGGATGGGTCAGGAAAGCTGCTGCGTTGGGGTCACTTGTTTGGAGCTGGAAACACAAGCAAGATTGAGAAAAGTGACCAGAAATCAGTCCGGAAACAACGGTGAGTACAGAACATGAAAGATTGTGAATGAAGGCTTTGATGATTTTGATTGGCTTTTAAACAACATTAGTATTTTAGAATACCAGTGCTTTTGGATTTGTGTTGTTCATGGATTTATTTGCTAAAGACCCAAAACTGTAAACACGTAGCTTGAGTTACTGAACTTGTGCTTCTCGCAGACTGCCATCTGGTTGGTTGAGTCTCGACCGCTCCGTGTTGGATCTGGTGGCTTATTCTGTTGGAATGGGAAAAAAAGCGGAGCAACAATCTCTCACGTCTCAAAGCCAAGAAACCCCACTTGGCCCGAGTGAAGAAGCACAAACACAGAGACATGCCCCACGGTAAAGCCATCAGAGAACCTGCTGATTAACTGAACACATTAAACAACGAAAAAGCAGTAACACTTTAAACCTAATGATTTTTTTTCTACTTTCCATCCCTCCTTCCTTCCTTTCCTTTCTTTGTTCCCATTTTCCTCTCCTCTTTTTTTTCTCTTTCAGTGAGGTGAAGGCATTGTGCCATCATATTGCCACGGAGCCGGGTCAGCTCAGTTTCCAGAAAGGGGACGTGCTGCGGGTGCTCAGCCGGGCAGACTCTGATTGGCTGCTGTGTGCTCTCGGGGACAGCCAGGGCCTTGTTCCCATCATATATGTCACCCTTATTGAGGAGAGTCGGGAGTCCCAGCGTTAAAACGCTGAAGCATGGGCTCTAGCATAGACAGATGTAAGATGGGGTCGGACACAGGAAGAGGTCACTGCTTTTCTGAATATAAAAACTGCTGCACCAGAACTTAGTCTTACAGATTCATTTTGTGCTTGCATGTGTATGTAAACATCAATACACACGGACACACAGATATCACCGTTTGCTGTTGTGAAAGCACCCTGTTTGTTTCTGTAAACGGCAATGAGCCAAGCAGTGAGTAGAAAGTGTAGATCTAGTTACTTAGTGGTAAAATTGTTTGCAACGAGCCATCAGGTTGTGCGACTTAGCTTTTAAATCATACGTGTCAATAGCCTTTTAAAAAACAAACTAAAAACCAAATGAAGTTGTTAGATGACACTATCGGCACTATATGCCTTGGGTCTACTGTAAAATACTGTAATATTTGTAATTGTATGTAACGTAAACCAACGGATGTGTCACAACCTAAAGTTTGCGTGCATGCCCCTCGGAGGCTGTGCGTTATCCAGAGGTCATTCATAAACATCTCAAACTTACACGCAAATGATCCAGACTGTTTGTGCAAATAACTAAATCAAATCTGGCTGAATACGCGCATCACAGAATGAGGAAACTCTTGGTGCAGTCATTGAAACTGAACTTTTGTTTCAAAGTTTGGCGTGCACAGGAATTTAGGCGTATTAAAGCATTGAATGAAGGCAGTTAGCCTGTCCATTTTATTGTGTCCATGAAATAAGTAATTTTCGAGTTGCTTGGACAGGCGAGTGGTCATTACCACAGTCTCTGCCCATTCATTTCTTCATTTTCTCACTAATAAGGGACAACACGATTGTCTTGCATGGCATAGTGCAGTATGTTTTGCATTTCTGATACTGAACCGAAGAGTTCAAAGTAGAATTAAGCTTCGTCTTTTACCTTCATTGACCTACCTAGATCCCTTCCCACAACAATTGCACAGTCTGCAAGAGATAAAGAAAAGGAAAACATTTCTGCTGTTTGTCTATTTTAGACTGTTGTTTTGTTTTAAAAGGCCTTTGGGTTTCTTTGTGGCCTAATATTGATTAAGATAGATGTGTTGTTTATATGTACATGGAATTGGATGTATGTATAGTAGCAGTGGTTAAACTAAAAAAGGGGTTTGGTGTGGCGTATAAACCCATTCCCTTCTAAACACACACATTGACATTCAGAAGATTATTTATGTATTAATCCAAAGTTTGCTCCTGCTAACACTGAGGTTCTATTACTTTAATGCTTAAGTGGCTAAAAGCCAGATGAACAACAGATCTCTGCTTTTGCAGTAGAGAAAAAGAGAGACACCATAATGAAATATCACATACGATATTTCAGTGGTGCCCTGTTGTGCATTTATGAAATTATGGTCATATGATGTTCAAAATGTAACTCAAGGTGAGGCCTTACAGATGGGAATGTGTATTATGTAGTTTATTATGACATGGTTATTTCAGAACTTAAATATTGTCAGCAATTTTATTTTAAATTAACTTGGGCTCTCAGTATGTCCATCATTTTGCTTAAAGTAATATATAAAATCATATTTTGATTTGATTTTTTCAAATTGCATTAAGACATCGCTAGATGATAATGTCAAGGTATGTTTTTGTTAAAACAGTTTTATTATGATTTTTATTATTTACTATTTATAAAATGCATCCATCATTATTTTGTGCATTGTAACTGTAAATATGTTGCATTCTCATGTTCCGGAAAAGAAAATGACATTATTAACTCTTTGTTAATATAACAACCTATAACACATTGTTATTGTTAAAAGTTAATAACAAAAACTGTTCAGATAGTATGTACAATATACTGTTATGGGATGTTATGAGTAGAAGAAAACGCTGTCACACACAAGAAGCTGCGTTATTTAGATTATACTGTAGTACTGCTGCTTTAGGTCATTTCTTTGACACTTAAGATTTGTCTGTTGGTCTTCCAGATATGCTCGCTTTCACTGAAATCCAGCCCATGAAAATCAGAGAGAGAGAGAGAGAGAGAGAGAGAAGCTGTCCAGTGCCTTTTCTGAACCAATGTGTCTACTAGTAGGAGTGGTTATACTCACTATGTCCCCTCACCAGTGGCGGGCGACAAACCTTCGCTCTTTTCTCTTGTGTGGGCACTGATCTTTACAAAGACATGAGTTTAAAGATACTGGCACCAGTTTTGACTGTGGATGAACAATGAGAGGAACACTTAGTTGGGTGGCTGATGTATGTTTGTAATGATCTCTCTCTCTCTTTATCTGCTTTGGTTATACAGATTTTTCTTGCCTGTACTGTATATATGATACTGTAGCCCACCTGGCTCTCCCGTCCCCTCGGTGTGACCATGCTGTGCTTCTATAACATTATCACTATGTATGTATATTAATAACAGAGTGCTCATGTGATCACTGATGCCACGCGTCCTGTCTTTCTTTCTTCTTATTTCTGTGTTTGAATACTCTGTTATTGAAAATGTAAATAATCTGTTGGTGATCACATGTTTACTGATTGTTTTGTTGTTGTAATCTAGGGGCCACTTACAATTGCACTGTAATTCTGTAAATGTAAATTAATTTCGACTGTTTGCAATGTAACATTGTGAAATGGGACGTGAATATTGAGATGGTAAATCATTGAGATGGTGCATTTGGTTTTTTAATTTTATTTAAAGGGTCAAGCTTAATCTAAACATTTCGTTTCAAAGCCACGCCCCACTTGAGATCTGTCCAATAATATTCAGCCAGCAGTGCTCGTCATACTATGACGACGCACTCGGCAATCCGGATAAGGAACTGCAAAAGAAACGCGCACGATATTAAAACTAAAACATTAAAAAAAACACACAAAATTAGTAAACAGTAAAACAAGTAATATATAAATTACATACATTTTAATATTGTACAAGAGTCAGTGAGCAGGATGAAAACATGAAACGGAAACAGAAACACGAAACTTGCGGTATTTAGTTTAAAGTAACAAAGTGAAAACAGATTTTATTTCGAGACTCGTTTAAAATAAGCTTTTAAATAAAATAAATCTTTTGTTTTGTAGACATAATGTTCGCGTCCTCACGCACCAACCACATTGTTTACATCGCACATAAAAAATACGAAATTACGAATCCTACTATGATAAATAGTAGGCCTACTGACGTAACATAATTAATATTCATAAGCAAAATGAAAAAACTTTCAAATGATTGAAGTTATTTTGTTGTGAGTGTCTAGATCTCTAAAGCAATATCTCGTGGAAAACGCATGCATTTGTAATCAGTTACACGTAATGTTAAACTTAAGTAATGTTAAACTTGAGTAATGTTAAACTTAAGTAATGTTAAACTTAAGTAATGTTGGACTTAAGTAATGTTAAACTTAAGTAATGTTGGACTTAAGTAATGTTGGACTTAAGTAATGTTAAACTTAAGTAATGTTAAACTTAAGTAATGTTAGACTTAAGTAATGTTGGACTTAAGTTTGTATCCACTTACACACCATACGTTTGGTGACCTTTGATGTTGTTGTTGCTATATTGATAGGTTGTTTGTGAGAGCAGCCATTCCCTCCCCCTTATTTCTTACCCATCAGGCCTGAACTTTCCCCTAGATCTCACACACACACACACACACACACACACACACACAAACTCACACACACTCTCTCTCACACTCACTCACTCACACACACACACACACTCTCTCTCTCTCACTCACTCTCACACACACACAGTGTTGAATACTATCTGTACACACTCCAGTTTCAAAGCAGGTCTGGAGACTGACCGACTGTTTCAAGGTTTGCTCTAAACTTTTCAACCCTTAATGCTTCAATTCATAACTGTACGAGTTTCTTAATGAATCTGTAAATGAATGACTTTGCATGTGGTTACATAGAGGCTTGTGCTTTGTTTACATTTTTTCTCTGGTCTGGGATCTGCTGTTGAGAATGTGTGGAGTGAAGCTGTTTTATGCACTTTGATTTTGAAGGCAAATGGAGATGTTTAACCATGTTAACTCTCTTAGCACATATGGAAATAATGTTAGATGCATGACCATGTCTTTAAAAACATGTCTTTAATGTGTTTGTAATTCATTAGAACTACCATTGCTTTTGCATTTGAGCTGTTTCTTTTTTTTAAGTATTTTAATGAATAAATGCTAGATGTCCTGCTGTGTAACTGAATGAGATTGAATGCGCTTTTCATACAAATGAATAATATTGGTCACACTTGCGCCACCTGCTGTTCACTCTTGACATGGTTTCTCTTTCATTTCCCCTTTAATGGCATATAACCATCCATGCAGTTCAAGTTAAAGTTAAACTTAAGCCTCTCTGTCACCATCTCGAAAAACAAAAATTGCAGGTTACTCTTCATTACTGTCTGTTGAGGTCAAAAGAAGCCAAATTGACATTTTCTGGGAAATCAGCTCATATTATAAATCATTATTATGATTGCGAATTGGGCTTTGAACATTTATTTTTAAACCATAAAGATACGAATTGCAGCTTTAAATGTACTCATTGTAGTCTCTAATCCTGCATCGTTTCCCTTACAAGAATTCTTGTTCGTTTGCAGGCACGCATAAAGGTTACACGTCCTTGAACCTACTGAAATGGCCTGTGCTTTATGGATCAGGGATCAGTGTGAAGTATGAAACCTGTTTCAGTGTATTATCAAGGTCTAAAGGAAGAGATAGATGCCATCACAAACACCTAATACCCGCCGTTCAGAGGAGCAGACTCCAATGGACCGGGAAACATCAAGCACCTCAACAGGAAATGAGGAGTTTCCCTCATTCAGCACCGGTGATCCCACTGAGCAGTCAGAAGCAGCTTCCAACCCCGTTTCCATGGCAACCATTGACTCTGTTAGGCCCAGGTTCGGTGCTGGCATTCAGGCTAAAGAGAGGTTGAAGTTTATTCTGGGAGCTTCTGAGGATAACTCCTCTGATGAGGAGTGTGTGGTTGTGCACCAGGTAGCCAGACCCCAGCCCCAAAGTAAAGAACTGTCCAATGGGCCTGCCTTAATCTCATCTGAAGGACTGCCATCCTCTGCCCCGACCTTGTCTTGCAATTTGAGGTGAGGATCCGTAGGGATCATTTATTGTTGTTTATGTCTGTGTGTGTGTATATATGATTGGTCTGATTTTACAACACTATGTAAACATTAACAAACATATAAATTGAGGATGTTTGATGTATTGAATAGTTTTGTCAATTAACTTCTTACAAAGTGCATTTGCTATAAACTAAATCTTTATTTGGTGAACACCATTTGCTTTAAAACTTTTTCTCAGGTACACTTGCAAGCAGTTTTCTAAGGCAGTTGGCAAGAAGTTTTTATGACTTAGAGATCTTAAATGGATAGTTCATCCAAAAATGAAAATTCTTCCATCATTTACTCACCCTCGTGTCATTTCAAACCTGTATGACTTTTTCTGCTTAGGAACACAAAAGATATATTAAAATACATTGGTAACCAATCAACAGTGATACCCATTGGCTTCTATCATATGGACACAAAACCATTTCTGAGAGACATTTCTCAAAATGTTTTCATGTGTTCTACAAAAGAAGAAAGTCATATAGGTTTGGAATTACATGAGGGTGAGTAAATGATGGGAAAAATCTTATTTCTGGGTGAATTATTACTCTCTGTTGTGCAAGTTAAAGGCAACCGTGGCAAGAACCTAAAAAATTATATGAGGTGAGGATACCGAAAAAGCCTCTCTCTTTTTTGGTTCTTTTCCATCTTATCTTACAGTGAAACTTCCTTCATTTCCTCCTAAAGTCACCAGGGGACGTTGTCGGCCACATAAGTGTCCAAAGTCAAAAAGGACAGTGTTATGAGCTTGAAGTACAGCCATACAGTATGATCACATGCGTATCACCTGTTATTGTGGCATGCCACACATTTCTTTACTATTTTTGAATGCTGTGCACTCAGTGTTGACTTGCACAGGCGTTCTCACAGCAGTCGTGAAAAACATCTTCAAAGTCAATATACCCCAGACATACAGTATGTTTGGGGAGGGGGAGAGAGAAATACAAAGCAGAGATGGAGATGTTTTGATATGGACCCCACGTGTGACCTATGGGACGCTGTTGTCCTCTTTCACAAGTCACCTACTTGACATGGGCTCAAATGTCCAGAACAGTACGAGGACAGTTTGTTTTGCACCCATGAAAGTTTCTCACAGACACAGGCCGAGAGGTAAGAACAGAATGGGTATGTGAATGTTGGGCATGTCTCCATTCGTTATACACTATCCTACACCTTGTTGACATTAGTGCACTACACATACTTGCCGTTTCGGTTGTTGATCTGCTGTTGCACTTTCAGCAATGTGTCAAACTGCAATAAACAACAATAAACACCGTCTACTGTAGTGTGCACTGAACATGCATTGAAAACAAAAGCACTGCAAAGAAGCGTTGCTCGAATTGTGGGTCATTGACTTAATGTAAGCTGATGTACTTTCTAAAGCAATGCTGTTAAAATGTTATTGCATTGATTTAAGTCCACCAAACTTTATATAATAAACCTCCTGAAAAGGGCTGTTACAGAACAATGTTAGAGAGAGGTCTTCAAATCTTGAGGGAGGGGAAAGAGAGAGAGAGAGAGAGAGAGAGAGAGAGAGAGAGAGAGAGAGAGAGAGAGAGAGAGAGAGAGAGAGAGAGAGAGAGAGAGACAGAGAGAGAGAGAGAGAGAGAGAGAGAGAGAGAGAGAGAGAGGGAGAGAGAGAGAGAGAGTGAGAGAGAGAGAGAGAGAGAGAGAGAGAGAGAGAGAGGAAGAGAGAGAGAGTGAGAGAGACAGTGAGAGAGACAGTGAGAGAGAGAGAGAGAGAGAGAGAGAGAGAGAGAGAGAGAGAGACAGAGAGAGAGAGTGAGAGAGAGAGAGAGACAGTGAGAGAGACAGTGAGAGAGAGAGAGTGAGAGAGACAGTGAGAGAGAGAGAGAGAGAGACAGAGAGAGACAGTGAGTGAGAGAGAGAGAGAGACAGTGAGAGAGAGAGAGTGAGAGAGACAGTGAGAGAGAGAGTGAGAGAGAGAGTGAGAGACAGTGAGAGAGAGAGAGAGAGAGGAAGGGGAAGAGGAAGGGCAAGCTGTTGTTTTTCTCCTGCTCTACTAGCTGATCCGTCGTCATGGACGGTGATCCAGGGCAAACGCTCAACTGGTTTCAGTGTCTGAAGAGGTGGGCAGGTTTGAGCCCCGAGTTTCAGTCATGATCGCGACTGCAGCAAACAGGAAGTTCAGGACGGTGTTGCGTGTGAAGCCTGCCGTGTAACACACGGAGTCTGAAGTCTGATGTCTGATGTCTGATCCGGGTTAGGGTCTCCGAGGACGAACTTGTGCAGAAAGTTTGCGGGATGTGGCAGACATGTTGTCTTCAGAGCTGAGCATGTGTTGTGTTATGTAACAGACAGATGATTGGGTCTCCAAAAAAGTTTTAAAAAAATTTTTAAAAAAAAATTTTTTTTTTTTTTTTTTTTTTTGGGGGGGGAAACCAGTCTGCAAACTTTAGTCTGCAAAACAGTCTGCAATAGTCTGTTTAGTCTGCAAAACAGTCTGCAATAGTCTGTCTGTTTAGTCTGCAAAATAGTCTGCAATAGTCTTTTTGTCTGCAAAATAGTCTGCAATAGTCTTTTTGTCTGCAAAACATTTACATTTATTCATTTAGCAGACGCTTTTATCCAAAGCGACTTACAAGTGCGGAATACAACAAGCGAGTCAACCTGAATGCATTCTCTAAACGCTGGCTAACGTTCTTTAAAAGTTCTCTCAAGGTTATCAGAAGTTCTTGCAGTACCGATAGTTGAATGTTTTACTAACGCCGTGTATCGCGTATCAAAACGTTGCTCTTATGTTGTTACTGTAACGTTTTAAAAGCCTCACAGAACTAAAACATTGTCTCATAACCAAGCAGCAATGTTAATACAACGTCCAAACACGTCGTTTTGAACGTGGCTGGATCTTGGACAAACATTTGTTGAACGTTTGATGGAAACGTTAGGGAAACGTTTGGTGTTGTTGGTTTTAAGTGCCATTAGCCTGTAAGATGTCGGCCACACTTTCAGCTTTTTATTTCACATTTTAATTTTCATGTGAAGTGAATCTTAAAGCTGCAATCCATAACTTTCTTTGGGGTTAAAAATGAAGAAAAGCCAGTTATGTGCCGGAAAGATCTCCTTACCTTACCTTACCTTGATTCCCAACTTAAAGGTTATAAAAGAAATATAAGGAAGTCAGGTTTTTAATACAAGGAAATGTCAGGTTCACTTAAACGTGTATTTCTCACAAAGTAACCTGCAGTTTTATGTCAAAGGTATTGCAGGGGACAGACGAAAGACATGGATTTACAGGCAGCTTTAACATGGAGAAGTGTAAAGCACCTGTAGTATCACACCTGGATTCATGAGATGCTGACTATTATGTTTTGCATTAGTGTCACCTTTACCTTTCTGAGATATTGCGTACAGTAAGACATACAGTAAGACGTGCAACCTGCCTGCACCTGTTTTCAAGCCAATGACTACGTGTAATGGTTTTAAAGTTCAAACCTAAGGGTATTATCGGCAGTGTTCATGATAACACATTAGGCCGCGATTGGCTGCTTTGCTCGTGTGAGCTCTTATCGTGGTGCACACTTGACAGAGGAGAGCACAGAGAAAATTCTGGTTTATGTGGACGCATTCAGCTCGGTTTGATGGGTTATTGCTAAGTATCTGTCATATGTGTTTCTGTAAAGATTTAAGATGAATGCATTTCTGTTTAGGAAGTTGCATGTCTTCCATTGACTGTCTTGCAAGTGTTGCTGTATTTGGTATTGGAGCCTTAATCAGATTTCTTTTGATGGATTAATAATAGTGACACACTGTAAATAGCAGTTCACTCTAAATTATGATCAGATTATTAAGGGTTAAGTACAAAACGATTGTTTTTTTTTACTTTTGCATAAAAATCTCTTTTTTATCACAGGCCTAGCATGTCAGGCCCCCACCTGCTGAAAAAAGGTAAAGAACACAAGAAAATGGACGTGCACAGAGACTTCACTGTCGCCTCCCCAGCTGAGTTTGTCATTCGCTTTGGAGGAAACCGTGTTATAGACAAGGTCAGGACTTGTGTGTTTATTATTATTATTTTTAAATTACGGTCAAAAAGACTTTTGAGATGTGTCTGTCTCTTAAAAACTAGTCTCGGTACCTCTGATCTCTCTCATGTCAGGTGCTGATTGCTAATAATGGCATTGCTGCTGTTAAATGTATGCGGTCCATCCGCCGCTGGTCCTACGAGATGTTTCGTAATGAGAGGACCATTCGCTTCGTGGTGATGGTCACACCTGAAGACTTGAAAGCCAATGCAGGTTAACAAACCAGGAAAGAGCACAATTAGTTATTTCTAAAACTACTGTAGTAGCCATTTTTTTATCCATGCAAAGTTAATATAGTTGTAGTTTATGTTAGATAATGTTTAAACTGTGTCTAACCTTGCATGTCCTTTTTGTTTTTTAAACCATTGACTCTGTACATGAATTTTCATGAGATTTCTCTTGGATGTGAATTTTAACATTTAAATTGCATTGTCCAACCTTTCATGTCCTTTTTAGGGTTTTTTCTATCATTGGGTCTGTACATGAATTTTCTTGACATTTCTCTTGGATGTGAATTTAATTGCGTTTTTCTCCAGAATACATAAAAATGGCTGATCACTATGTGCCAGTGCCTGGAGGCCCGAATAATAACAACTATGCCAATGTTGAGATGATCGTGGATATTGCCAAAAGGATTCCAGTGCAGGTAGTGGCCCACAAACATCAATATTACAAAGATGCATCCTGGTCCATCATTACTGATGTTGTTTTTTTAAGGCGGTGTGGGCTGGATGGGGGCATGCTTCAGAGAACCCCAAACTCCCTGAGTTCCTCCACAAAGCAGGGATATCATTCTTAGGTATCTCTTTCTCTGCGCTCAATAGATCTTAGCTGAAGCTGTGTAGATGCTCCTAAACCTTGTGTAGCACATGACTATGGAAAATGTTGATGGGTTTGTCTTTTTCAGGGCCATCCAGTAAGGCCATGTGGGCATTAGGAGATAAGGTGGCGTCTTCCATTGTAGCTCAGAGCGCAGACATCCCTATCTTACCCTGGAGTGGAACAGGTGAGATATCTCATTCATTCTTATACATATGTCTGACCTGCTGCTCACATTTAAAGTTTCCCTGTAGCTCAGATGGTATAGTATTGGGATTATTTGTATAGCTTAAATGCACTTAGAGTGATTTTAAGGAGGCTTCTGCACTCTGCGGCCATCTTTGCAACACCTCAGTGCAGCTACTTTAGTCATAAAAGACAAGTCCATCTACTTCGCTTTAGGTACTGCTCTTTCTACGAGTAGACGGGGCTTCCTTTGCGTGAGCGGCCAAATTGAGCATTGCAATTTTCCCCATTCCTAGTAATAGAACTGCAGCATGTTGTTAATTCAATAATCTTTGCTTTAAATAAAAGCACTTAAATGGTCTCTCCCTCTCTCTCCCCCTCTCTCTCTCTCTCTCTCTCTCTCTCATTTTCTCAGGTCTGAGAGTTGAATGGGCAGAGGAGAATCAGAGACTTGGTCATGTGATCAGTGTTCCTCCTGAACTGTACGTGCAGGGCTGTGTTAAAGATGTGGATGACGGACTAGCGGTACTTTACAGACTCAGTTCTTATCATTTGTTGTTTGATTTGTTGCCATAACAGTTATGAAGTTTACACTGTTTGTACACACAGTTGGTACAACTGGTCAAATCCAGTCTTCCTCAGTCTTCCTTTACCTGTGAGACAGATGTTTCTTTTTGCCAGCTGTGGAGACAAATACTGTGTTTTCTCATGTTTAGAGCGCCGAGAAGATCGGCTACCCCGTGGTCATCAAAGCATCAGAGGGAGGAGGAGGAAAAGGCATCAGAAAAGTGGACAGCTCTGAAGACTTTCCCAGCCTGTTCAGACAGGTTCTCAAAACACCTGAAGCTCTGAGTATCTCATGAGTATCTTATGTTTAGCAGTTAGAAGGTTTGGGCCTTTAAATCTTAATCATGAAGGTTTGTTCTTCACTGTAGGTGCAGGCCGAGGTGCCAGGATCCCCCATTTTCATCATGCAGCTAGCCCAGCATGCTCGCCACCTGGAGGTGCAGATCCTAGCCGACCAGTACGGTAACGCCATCTCTCTGTTCGGCAGAGACTGCTCCATCCAGCGACGGCACCAGAAGATCATAGAAGAAGCTCCTGCCACCATCGCCTCCACCACCACCTTTGAGCAAATGGAGCGGGTAAGCCTGTAGACAACTAAAGTAAAGTGGTCTAATTATTTATAAATCTTCTGTGGAAGGCACAGGACCATAAAGTGTTCGGTCCGGTCCGAATGCAATAATAGGATGTCTTACTTGCCTGTCAGTCTATGTATTTACATCACGTTCATGTGTATTAGAGGAGGCATGGCTTTGAAGAAGGGCGGGATCTTATGCTTTTAAAGCTAGCTTGCTATTGCTAGCCACTTCAAAATTGACTGCTCTACCATTAACATTAGTGTACATTTGTTAACATGAAATAACAACTAACAATACTCCCACAATGTTTATTATTCCTAGTAGATGTTAATTTCAAAACTTGTACACGTTTAAAATCTTTTTTAAAAAATCTGTAAAAATGTTTAACTAAGATTAGTTAAGTAGTTAAGTAGTTGCCGTATATGCAGCTATGAGTTAAAGAAGGCAGACGAGGGCGTTTCATTACTGCTCTCTGTTCAGTACGCAGTGCGTCTGGCTAAGATGGTGGGCTATGTGAGCGCTGGTACAGTGGAGTATTTATTCTCTGAGGATGGAAGTTTCCACTTCCTGGAGTTGAACCCGAGGCTGCAGGTGGAGCATCCCTGCACTGAGATGATCGCTGATGTCAACCTTCCTGCTGCCCAGCTACAGGTAGCATACCTGCTCTGAAGAATGACATAGTGAAGCCCATTATATAACTGTTGTTTTTTTTAGTATTGCAGTCTGTAACGTTTTTGGTCAAAATTGAACAAAATCAGTAATTGAGCAAGTACATAACAGATCAGTGTTCAAAACACTCTCCTTACCTAACCCCGATTCACAACGGTAACCTTAAAATATTGATTTATAATTTGATCTATCGGGTCCAATTTACTGGGAAGTGTCAGCTTCATTTGACTCAAACATGCGTAATGAAATGTACGTAAAGAAATCTGCAATTTTATGACAGCGATGGTAGAAGAAATACATTGTAGCTTTAATTAAAAAGTGGAGTATTTGTTTCTTCAAACTGTGCATAGCAGATGTGATGGATCATACATTTTTAATAGTTTTTAATTATTAATTTATTTATCAATAACTGTCAAATGTTTTGAAGATAACATTTCTCAGGTCAGACTTGTCTGTACTCTCTCTCTGTAGATAGCGATGGGAATTCCTCTTTACAGAATTAAAGATATTCGTCTTTTGTACGGTGAAGCACCATGGGGGGACATGCCCATCAATTTTGACTCTCCGGAGTGCATTCCCTGTCCACGGGGGCACGTCATAGCTGCACGCATCACCAGTGAGAACCCAGATGAGGTGGGAAATTGTTCACAATTTATATTGATAAATATTGTATTAAGTATTTATATTTGACTTGTTCCGATGTTTGTCTGTAGCTTTTCAAACTGATTAACAAACAAGTTGATGCATGTACCAGCATTTTCAAAATTGTTTGATCCTGATAGGTTTCCGTAGATTCACCCTGTCTATTCTGTTTTTCATTGGAAGGGTTTTAAGCCAAGTTCAGGCACAGTTCAGGAGCTGAACTTCCGCAGCAGTAAGAACGTGTGGGGCTACTTCAGTGTCGGGGCAACCGGAGGCTTGCATGAGTTTGCAGACTCTCAGTTTGGACATTGTTTCTCCTGGGGCGAGAACAGAGAAGAGGCCATCTCGTGAGTTCTCACATGATGTTTTAACCTTTCATCTTACCAGCTTTGTGGCTTTCAGTCTCCTCTCTGTTCATTGACAAAAAGATATTTAAAGTGAGAGTAACATATTTGATAACCCATACCCGAGATGTGCCCGGGGAGCAATCAGGGATTGGGTGTCTTGCTCAAGGGCACTTCAGTTGCTACCTGCCAGCGCTGGACTCGAATCAGCGACATTCTGATTATTAGCCAACTCACTAACCAGTAGGCCACAACTGCCCCCAGACTTAAGCAATCTGATGTTCTTCAGAAACATGGTGGTGGCCATGAAGGAGCTGTCAATTAGAGGAGACTTCCGAACCACAGTGGAGTACCTCATTAAACTACTGGAGACCGAGAGTTTCCGGAACAATGACATCGATACTGGCTGGCTGGATCACCTCATCGCAGAGAAAGTTCAGGTAGTCCTCAGAAACACTGTTCCTCTAGCTTAACTGGAAGAGTTTGGTACCAGTAATGCCAGATGGATGTGTTCGATTTTATGGGAATGCTTAGACTGATAACATGTATATCTCAAATACACTGTCGGGCACTTTGGTGGAGTATACATGTAAATACATATATTTGTTTTATTTATTTGTATAGCACATTTAAAAACAACAGAATTGGCCAAACCACCTAACAGGGAACATTCTCAAAACGTTGGCTAAAATCCTCTGAAAGTTCTGTCAGTTATCAAGATATGTTCTTGCAGTGACTTTAGTACACTGTTTTTTAAAATAAATCATATATAACAATTTTTAATATATAATAAATCATATGTAACAAAAACTATATTCTAAAGTAGTTTTTTAGTATGGAACATTTTAAAAACGTTTCAGAATTAAAAATGTGTGAATATTTGAAACTGCACCATGAAATTAACTGGGACGCAGTATGAGCTATTGAAAGTAGAGTGACATTTGTTTAATTTTGTTTTAATGCATGTGTGCTGCAGGCTGAGAGGCCAGACACCATGTTAGGTGTGGTGTGTGGAGCTCTGCATGTCGCTGATGCCAGTTTCAGAGAGAGCATGTCTGACTTTCTGCATTCACTGGAGAGGTATCGTCACTACACATCAGTAGAACCATTGAAAGTCTAAACAATCACACTGCTGCTGTACGATCTGTGTTTTCACACACATGTGACTGTATTAGGGGTCAGGTGTTGCCTGCCGTGAGTCTGGTCAACACAGTGAGTGCTGATCTGATCTATGATGGAGTCAAATACTGCCTGAAGGTAACATGCAGAACGTTCTCGGCTTCTTTTTGCTTTATGGAAGTCCTGCAATCATCAGTTCATTGATGACAAATGGTGTGTGTGTGTGTGTGTTTGGTACAGGTGGCCCGCCAGTCGGCCACCACATACGTCATCATTATGAACGGCTCAGATATTGAGGTTGATGTCCACAGACTCAGTGATGGTGGTCTCCTCCTCTCCTACGGAGGTAGCAGCTACACAACCTACATGAAGGAGGAGATAGACAGGTGAGAGGAGAACCTGTCTGTGTGTTACTCATTAGTAGCTCAACTAGTAGATAATTGTGGCAGCAGCACAAAAGGTCACAAGTTCGATTCCCAAGGAGCACACATACTGATAAAATGTAAAGCTTGAATGCACTGTTTTATCACTTTGGATAAAAAGGTCTGCCAAATATGAGCTATATTTTCATCATTTGCTCTGTTGTCTTATGATGTGAAGCTACCGTGTCACAGTGGGCAACAAAACGTGTGTGTTTGAGAAGGAGCGAGACCCCACGGTGCTCAGGTCACCCTCTGCTGGCAAGATGTTGCAGTATGTGGTTGCTGACGGTTCTCATGTTCTGGCCGGGCAGTCATACGCAGAAATTGAGGTAAACTAGAGCAAAGCGGGATTTTTACATACAGATGAACAGCAGTTTGATGTTCATAATTATCACCTAATGTGGCGCTGACAGAAATAGATTTAGAAGACCTTAATTGGATTCATTGTTTGCATTTGTTTTCATAGGTTATGAAGATGGTGATGACGCTACATGTTCAGCAGTCTGGCTGTATTCACTTTATAAAGAGACCCGGAACAGTGTTAGAACCTGGCTGTGTGGTGGCCCGAATGGACCTGGATGATCCCAGCTGTATTCTTCAGGTGACTAAGCTGTGTTCGGTCCTTACAAGACAAAACACATTGGATAAGCAAAGCAAAATCAAAACTTTTGAAGTCCGCTGATTGGGAATCAGTGTTTAAATGACAACTGGAGATATACTGTTTAAATAAAAGGAAAGGTATTTGTACCTGTGTGATGTGAAGTATTAATTCTTATTTTTCTCTCAGGTGAAGCCGAACACAGAGGGATTGCCTTCTCAGGAGCCTTTACCTATTGTAGGAGAGAAACTCCACCAGGTATTTCACAATGTTCTGGAGAACCTGGTGCAGATAATGGATGGATATTGTCTACCAGAGCCATACTTCAGTGAAAAAGTAAGAACAATTATCCACTTAAGCACTCTCTTGTTGTTAGTATAGTAGACTTAACCGTTCCTGTATCTCAACAGCTGAAGAAGTGGGTGGACACACTGATGAAGACCCTCAGGGATCCATCTCTGCCTCTTCTTGAACTGCAGGAGATCATGACCAGTGTGGCGGGCCGCATCCCGGTTACTGTGGAGAAGGCAATTCGAAAAGTCATGGCACAGTATGCCAGTAACATTACTTCAGTGCTCTGTCAGTTCCCCAGCCAAAGAGTGAGTGATCGAACATAGATTGTGTCCTGTTGATTTGTTGAGACAGTATTACATGCATTTAAAATCAAAGCTGTTATCAATACCTACGTCATCAAACTTTGATGTGTGAAGATGTGTATTGAACCAGCTGGGGGCTGCTTGTAATTAGAGGGGGAGTTTTGAGGGTCAGGGGTCACCAGGTGGCCCCGTGTAAGTTCAGATTTAATATCAAACCGTTTTGCTCAGTTTGTTTCTTTTTATTTTAGCGTGGGACTAATCGTTTATCTTTAGTCCGGTTATGCAAGTGAATTTCCATCAATATTTCCAGATAGCAAATATCTTGGACAGTCACGCTGCCACGCTCCAGAGAAAAGCTGATCGGGAAGTTTTCTTCATGAACACTCAGAGTATCGTGCAACTGGTGCAAAGGTTAGAAATGCCAGACTGATAATCTAGTAGGTCTCTGTTATATAATGTAAGATATTAAGACTGCTCTGTTGACCACAAAATGGTGGTATGCTGCTGTTTGTTATTCAGGTACCGCAGTGGTGTTAGAGGTTATATGAAATCAGTAGTGCTGGATCTGCTGAGACGCTACCTACAGGTGGAGATGCAGTTTCAGCAAGGTAAATGACAAATGTACCGCGGTAAACTCAGGATTTACATACTTCTTTTTTTTTTTTTTTTTTACATATGTTGACGTTTACTGGGAAATCATACCTGACAGCTCAAATGATAAATCACTGTTATAAACTTACTGTTGTGAGTCAGGGTAAGATAAAGACGATTTTGATTTATCTGATGCTCTTGCTCAATAATGGATGTTTGTTCATTTCTAACCCAAAAAAGTTACAGATTGCAGCTTTAACAAAACTAGAGATACGTTTCATCATTCTCTCTCTCTCATCAGCACACTATGATAAATGTGTGATCAACCTCAGAGAACAATATAAGCCTGACATGACTCCAGTACTGGAGTGCATCTTCTCCCACGCTCAGGTGTCCAAGAAGAACGTTCTGGTCATCATGCTCATAGTAAGATTGTTTACTGCTGAACAGCTCTTGCCTTGTTCTGTGGCTTTGGCATTTGATCTTTAAAAATGAGGAACTGAAAGTGTGTCAGAAGAGTTCATAGCGGACCTCAGTTGAGACCTCTGTGTGATTATACAGTCTGTTCTGAATCTTTTGTTTCAGGACCAGCTTTGTGGACGGGACCCGACCCTTGCTGATGAGCTCATGGTGATTCTAAATGAGCTCACACAACTCAGCAAAATGGAGAACTCAAAAGTGGCTCTCCGGGCCAGACAGGTACAGACGTCATGGCCCCTGTTACATTCCTGCTCTTCATCCTCATCTGTGTAGATGTTGGCTATGTTCACAACAGATCAGTACAATTCTACTCACCCTATTTTAGCAGTAAACAGAATGCACACGTATAGAGCATTTGTCCCACAATGAAATAAACAGACAACAATATCATCTGTAATTTTTACGTAACATCTATTAAACATCTCTTTTTGTTTAGTTGATCATCCTATCAAAATGAATGCAAAAAAGGCTAACTTTTCATTTATAACTGTTTATAACTGTTTATTTGTAAATGTTGCCATTGGAAATGTTTATTGTTGCATACAGTTTTGAATTTTACATACTGTTTATAGACATCTCATAGTGTATAGGTTAATAAACTGTGCGGTTAGCAGTACAGTACTAATCTATTACAAACACAGGTGTTTTGATGTCATACCACCTCCATACTGTACCTCTCCTCAGGTGTTGATCGCCTCTCACTTACCCTCATATGAACTGCGACATAACCAGGTGGAATCCATCTTTTTATCAGCTATTGATATGTATGGACATCAGTTCTGTCCTGAGAACCTGAAGGTAAAGCGTCAGCTCCGTTCTGTTCTTTGACCATATTGTTTAAAATGCTTTGGATGTGTTTGACAGTCTAACAGTCAGAAATCCTGCAGAAACTTATCCTTTCTGAGACCTCC
This sequence comes from Chromobotia macracanthus, assembly GCA_036877525.1. Taxonomy (NCBI): domain Eukaryota; kingdom Metazoa; phylum Chordata; class Actinopteri; order Cypriniformes; family Botiidae; genus Chromobotia; species Chromobotia macracanthus. Next base: position 9,344,252 of record JAZGTH010000058.1, read on the forward strand.
ATCTTTGACGTCCTGCCCAGTTTCTTCTACCACAGTAATCGTGTGGTGTGCATGGCTGCTTTGGAGGTCAGTACAGCTCAAAAACATTCCCAGCTGTGGTATGTTGTCAGGACTTCGTGTTAAGTGTGAATTATTCTTCAGGTGTATGTGCGAAGGGGCTACATTGCTTATGAGCTAAACAGCCTTCAGCATCATCAGCTGCAGGACGGGACTTGTGCAGTAGACTTCCAGTTCATGTTGCCATCATCTCATCCCAACAGGTAAGGAAACACCACATGAAGCTCTTTCCATCCTGAACAGAGCATGCAAGCACCTGTGTTTGAGAATTGCTGCAGTTAGCAGCCAGAATAAAAACTATAGAACGGGCTGATGTACAGTGGTGATTTCACCACTTCAAGTTTGTTGAGAATAACAAGAACTCATTTCTGAAAATTTGCCCATTGTGACTCATTTTGCCAGCACGGGTCACAAATGCTGATTACAATACTATCTAAAACTGATACCATATCATTTCTTTGGCCTTATATTGTTTTCTACGTAAACGCCTTTATCAGTGACATATTCAGTGTGTGCAACGTGTAAGTTTTGACCTAAAATCCTTAATTTCAGGAAAAAAACCTATAGGTAACTTCAAAATCTCTTATCAAATCTTATATTTTCATGTTTCATGTTATAAACGTACAAACTGAGACAACACATTTTTGTTGCACATGTAGTCTCCTGTTTTAATGCTGTTTTTTTATATATATTTTTCCCTGAAAGAGAGATCACAGCAAGCCAGTCCAAGCCCAAACCCACGTAATACCATCTCTGCTTCTCAGCATCCTTTTACTGAAGTATCCTGTAACAGAATCATCATTGTCTTACCCTCCTAACTTCCCCTTTGGGTGAAAGCCTGGTTTGGGTTTCCTTACTAAGCTACACGGCAGATAGGTGGCAGCACAGGGGCAAAGCAATTTCACGGCATCACACTGGCGTGATTTAAGTGATGATCAACTTGCTTTGAGTATGAAAGCGAAAAGGATTTTGTGATTACGCTGCGTTTACTTTTACAGATGATTTTGAGGTAGACTTTTGTAATAGGCAAAGGAATTAATTCTTTATTGTCTTTCAAAGCTGCAATCCGTACAATTTTTGGGTTACAAATGAAACAAAATCAGTTATTGAGCATGTGCATGACAGATCAGTGTTCAGCCCGATCTTACTTTACCCCGATTTCCAATGGTAAGTTTATATAATAATGATTTGTGATTTGAGCTCTGTGATTTGAGCTCTCGGGTCTGATTTTGCGGGTATTATAGATGGTGCAGCATTTGTAGTTTGTTCTTACAGCAGTTTTTTAGAATTTAAACTTGTCATCCAAGTTAAGAAAATAACTTTTAAAGTAAGCCCTGCATGCTGCGATTTTTTTATTTCAAACAGAGATAATGGTAGAGAGGCAAAAGTTATGAATTGCAGCTTTAAAAGAAAACATGAAATCAAAATTAAACCTATTTACCATTATACTACATGTTCCTTGTCTTATTATGAAAGATTCCCTGCTTTTTAAGCCTTTTTCTCCAATCCCGTTATACAGACATATCTTTTTACAATCCAGACAGCACCTGATGGATAACTCTGGTCTTAATTTCTATATATATTTAATTCTGAAATATGTGACGTTATTGTACTTCATCTAAAATCTAGATGCGCTTCCTTGCCCAACTAAAATATGTTTAGCTATAAGTCAAAGCAGATTGGTTCATCACACAGAACGCATTCACTTCGTTTTTACAAGGCTGGTTCAGGTGCTTTAACACAAACTACACAGCGATTCCTTCAACATTATATTTGCTTATTAATGACTTCTCATAAAGTTTGTTTTCCACTGCTTTCTCAGCCTAATGATAATGGTTAATAGAGAGCCATGTTGATCTTGTTGATTTTGATCATGCTTACAGTAACATAATCATGATCAGAAAGAGATCCAAAGTAGCAGATCCCGAACCCATGCTAACGTTCCCCTGCTCTCGTTTCAGAGGGAGCAGTCCCACTTTGAACAGGTAGAGTACAGCCCTTGCTGCCAACCAGTGTGTGCAGTACCTGCAGAGTATGCGCGCAGTAATGCATGCTGAATGCACCCATTTGATGATTCCAATAAGTATCTCCAGTCTTTAAAATTGCTTCCTTTAAATTTAATTGCTCATATAATTGGTGTTTTTTCTGAAAGCTTATCCCGGCCTTAAATGTGCTTCCAATCAGTACTGAATAATTGCTTTCCGAAGATCCCAAAAGCACGATTTATGTTTGTCAGTCCATATGACGCTTGCCTGTTAGAACCGCGTATTCTGTTATTTCTGTATTTGTTCAGAAAGAGACTGTAAAAACAGCGCAGGAAATATTTGTTGCCAAACATTGCGTTCTGGTGCTTTTCATGTTCGTAATTGATACCCATAATTCTCTCCTTCTGCTTGCTTGCACTTGTCACACAATAACAAACACATACACATACATGCATCCTCTCCTCTCAGAGTTTCAGTTCCTGTGAGCGGTTCGGAATTTGAGTCCATGCGGCGGCAGGGCAGTGACATTTTCCTGGAGGGGGCGCTCTCGCCTCCCTGTCAGAGGATGGGAGCCATGGTTGCCTTCCACAGCTTTGATCACTTCAAAAGGTGGAGGCCCTTCATATTTCTTATGATTATTAAAAAACTGTTTAAGATAGTTAAACATAATGGAAATCTCAGAAAGTTCAGAAAATATAGATGGTCTTTTAAAGTTTAATTTAATATATATATATCATTAAAAAAACGTTATTTATAAGTAGTAAAATATTTCAAAAACATTACAGAATTACAAAAATGTTTGAGTAATGCCTTAACCAAGCAAGGCATTGTTACCTAATGTTACTTAATGTTACTTAATGGAAATGTTAGGGAAACATACTTATACTTACAACCTAAAGTTGTTAGCTGGGGTCTGCCAAATGCATAAAGGTAAAAGTAACAGTTTCATCTGAAGTTTGATCTGTGATGTCATCGTATTGTAGATGCTTTGATGAAGTGATCTTCCGCTTTGCTGATCCACTGTGCGAGAGTTCTCTGTTCTCCGAGATGTGCTCCAGCTTCTGTGATGAGGACAACTGTAAGGTGAGAGAGAGGAAAAGAAAACAAGTGCTGGGAAGTTCAGCTCATCTACTCAAACCTGATTCCCACAGTGATTGAATCTAACGTTCACGTTCTATCTCTGCATCAGAACATGAAGGAAAACCCCATACACATCATAAACGTGTCCATCAAACAAGCAGATACTGAGGATGATGATGCCCTAGTCACAGCCCTGACAGCCTTTGCTCAGTCTAAAGTAAGATTTAGAGACACGGCACTGTCATTACCCGTGTGTGCTGATCCAGTAACTCTCAGTTCTCTTTGTCTTTCAGAAAGGTCTCCTTCATGAGTATGGAATCAGAAGAGTCACCTTTTTAATTGCACAAAAGGTGAAGGCAACAGTCTTAAAAAAGTTGTAAAATCAAAAATCAGAGACATTAACATTCAGGATTTTTATTTTAGCGAGAGTTCCCGAAGTACTTCACCTTCAGGGCCAGAGATGAAGTGAGTGATGCTTTTGGCTGATCATTTAAACATGTAAATTATAGTGTAATTTTTTAAAGGGATAGTTCACCCCAAAAAGAATTCTTTCCGTCTTTCCATCACCTGCATGACTTTTCTATGTGGAACATCAATGTCTCAGTGGTTTTGTGTCAATACAATGGAAGTCAATGGATGCCACTGTTGTTTGGTTACCAGTTTGCTGTAGAATATCTTCTTTTGTGTTCCTGAGAAGCAAAAAAAAGTCATGCAGGTTTGGAATGACATAAGGATAAGGAAATAATGGAAGAATTTTCATTTTTGAGGTGAACTACCCCTTTAAACTACTAATAGATAAACATCACCTTCTCTTTCTTTCTTTTTCTCTTCTTTCCTTTGCTACCCTCTCCTTCTCTCTCGCTCTTTTTCTCTGTCCAGTTCCAGGAGGACAGAATCTATCGTAATCTGGAGCCCGCTCTGGCCTTCCAGCTTGAGTTAAATCGCATGCGTAACTTTGATCTGACGGCTGTGCCCTGCGCCAACCACAGGATGCAGCTGTACCTGGGTGCTGCCCGTGTGGAGGAGGGTGCAGAGGTAACAGATTACCGTTTCTTCATCAGAGCCATCATCCGCCACTCTGACCTCATCACCAAGGTAACCAGCATCTCTGACGATTGGTTCCTGTTCTGATGCCATTTTAAAACTCTTTTCAAATCAAAGTGTGCATGACTTGCACCATCTTTCTGTTTCTCTGTAGGAGGCCTCATTCGAGTACCTGCAGAACGAGGGAGAGAGACTGCTTCTGGAGGCAATGGACGAGCTGGAGGTGGCCTTCAGCAACACACCCACTCGTACAGACTGCAACCACATCTTCCTCAACTTTGTGCCTACAGTTATCATGGACCCTTCTAAAGTTAGTTTCTCCCATACATAATGTCATAGCATTGTATAAATGTCTACTGTTGAAGAACTTGGGAAACTGTTAATCATAGGTCAGCACTGATTAAGCTCAACAAGTTTTCAGATACTGTGCTGGCTGTCAAGTCCCTCGTAACTCTCTAGACAGAGACCCTACCCCAGAGATCGTTACTGTTTAGTGATTGTCTCTTTCTATAAGCAGGCGGGACTTCCTTCGCTAGAGCAGCCATAGGGCACGCTGCAGTTTCCCCATTCATAGCAACAGAACTGCGGCATCTCACGTCTGTAATCTTTGTCACATTGCATAAATGTTTTCTCTTCAAGAACTCTTGAAACTGTCCAATGTAAGTCAACACTGACTTTTCAAAGAATTCAAATCTGTTTGAATCTGTTCTTCTCTTGTCCCGCAGATAGAGGAGTCTGTTCGTTCCATGGTGATGCGGTACGGGAGTCGGCTGTGGAAGCTGCGTGTGCTCCAGGCTGAACTAAAAATCAACATTCGTCTGACCACTACAGGCAACGCCATTCCCATCCGGCTCTTCCTCACCAATGAGTCTGGCTACTATCTGGACATCAGCCTGTACAAGGAAGTCACTGACCCCACTACAGGACAGGTACTGGATGATAACTGCCTACTGAGAGACATTGTTGGGGCAACAAGTGGGGCTGTAATGAGGAAAGCCTTCTAATTGTGTCTTTTCCACACTGCTGGATGTATGGGGCCTAACCTTTTGTCTCGGGCCCCATGAATTCTAGCAGGGGCCCTGCTGCTTACAAGTTAGAATTTGTATTGTAAGAATTTAAGAACGACACCAAAATGTCTTTGCTGTTGTGTCCTGGTATTATGTTAATTTACATGTGATTATTCCTGATCTGCAGATAATGTTCCAGTCATATGGAGGTAAACACGGTCCGCTGCATGGCATGCTGATCAACACCCCGTATGTCACCAAAGACCTGCTGCAGGCCAAACGCTTCCAGGCTCAGAGTCTCGGCACTACGTACGTCTATGACTTTCCCGAGATGTTTAGACAGGTGAGTTGATTGGATCAACAGTAAACCTTCTCTCACAGTTATGTTGTTAGTCTTGTTCTTCAACAACAGCTGATGGACCTGGTGGACTGATTATGTTCTGCTACTAGGCTTTGTTTAAGCTTTGGGGGCCTGGAGACAGCTACCCTAAAGATGTGTTGATGTGTAACGAGCTTGTTCTGGATTCTCAAGGCCGACTTGTGCAGATGAACAGACTGCCTGGAGACAATGAGGTGTGAGGATCAATGAATTGACCATGTTCTGTAATTCTCTGAAGAACATTTGTGACCCTGTTTGAAATCCAGACTAAAGTCTCATAATCTAATTATTAGATTAGAGACTAGAGATTAGAAGCATTAAAGTTTTCAATCATTAATTTCACTGTGATTTCAATCTCTGACATGACCTTACTCAGTCAATATTAAAGATATCAAGCTTATTTTTCACAGAATGCTCTTTGCATTACATAAAAGGTTTTATGTAGAAAACAGTAGATCACAGAAAGAAGACTTCAGCTGGGTTTTCACCGACAGGGTCACGTTTAAGAAATTCATGAATTAGACCAAGGGATTGTGCTTATACCAATGTTTCTGTAGACTGTGTAAACCAGTTTTCTTCTGCCTGTCCAGGTTGGAATGGTGGCCTTCCGGATGAAGATGAAGACTCCGGAATACCCAGAGGGACGGGATATTATAGTTATTTGTAATGATATCACCCATATGATTGGCTCATTCGGGCCCCAGGAAGATGAGCTGTTTTTACAGGCATCTGAGCTGGCGAGAGCTGAAGGCATTCCACGAATCTACATTGCAGCCAATAGTGGTGCTCGAATCGGCCTGGCAGAGGAGATTCGCCACATGTTTCAGGTGGCATGGATTGACCCTGATGACCCCTATAAGGTAAACCAGGGCTCCTAAGAGTTATGCTGTAAAGTAAATCGTGTTTGATTAACATTTTACTATCTTGGGTGTAATCCTGTTTGTTGTGTTTTGCCTCCTCAGGGCTTTAAGTACCTCTATCTGACTCCTCAGGATTACACTCGCATCAGCTCCTCTAACTCTGTCCACTGTCGTCACGTGGAGGAGAACGGAGAGTTCAGGTCAGCCAATAATGGCTAAACTATTAAGAAGTACCACAGAAGAATTTAGAAGTTCATACTAGATTTAGAATTCACAAAAGCACCTTCACTCGTTTCGAATACCTTGTTTCATCTCTTAGAGAGACAGTTCAGCCAAGTTTTTTCATCATTTACTTGCCCTCATGTCATTCCAAACCAATGTTTTTTTGCTTCTGAGAAGCACAAAAGAAGATATTTTGAAGTTTGTTGGCAACCAAACAACAGGGGTATCCATTGACTTCTGCTGTATGGACACAAAACCATATCTTCTTTTGTGTTTCACAGAAGTAAGAAAATAATTTGGAAATGACATGCATGAGGATGAGTAAATGATGGTAAAATTTTCATTTTTGGGTGAACTGTCTCTTTAATGGGTTAGTGTACCAATACATTAAAATTCTTTTGCCATTTATTCACATTCATGTTTGCCCTGTACTAAGAAACTCTGCTTGCTGATCGACTGATACATCCTCAGGAACAAAAAGGTCATACAGATTTGGAATGACATGAGGGTGAGTAAATGATGGAAGAATTTTTATTTTTGGGTGAACTATCCCTTTAAGAGATGAAGCAGAAGGGTGAAGGTGTTTTTTTTGAGTTTCTGGGTGAACTATCCCTTTAATCTAAATGAGTCTCTTAAATGAGTTTTTTAATGCTTCAGGTACATCATCACAGACATCATTGGGAAGGAGGAGGGGCTTGGAGTGGAGAATCTGAGGGGCTCAGGCACCATAGCTGGAGAAAGTTCTCAGGCCTACAAGGAGGTCATCACCATCAGCATGGTGAGAACTATCATCTGGTCATAATCTTGTCAGATAGTTATGAGTGACTTAAAACTGCTATTTTATCTCTGGTTGAGGCATGAAATTCAGTTTTGAGAATTTGATGGTGTTGCAGGTCACATGTCGTGCTATAGGAATCGGGGCGTATCTGGTGCGTCTCGGACAGAGAGTGATACAAGTGGAAAATTCCCACATCATCCTGACTGGGGCAGGAGCGCTAAACAAGGTGTGGAATTTCAACCTCATTTCCATTTCACACCTACAGTCACGTCTTGCACAGCATCAGCCCAGCTAACATTCTCTAAATGTTCTCTGAAAGTTCTCAAGTTGTCAAAAAACGCATTCTTGCAGTAATGTTAGTGGAAGTTTTTTAATGTTAAATATCATATCAAAAATGTTATTCTTAAGTAGTAAGTGGAACATTTTAAAAACGTTACAGAATTAAAAAATGTTTGAATAGCGATAGTTGCTTTTATTTAACGTTATTGCTTCTTATAACCAAGTGATAACGTTAATACAAGGCCTAAAAACATTTTTAACCTTACTAGAACGTTTAAAATAACGTTTACAACTTTTTTGTTACTTAATGGAAACTTTAGGAAAACATTCTAACAACCTAAAATTGTTAGCTGGGATATTGTGGAAGGACTACATTTGCGTTATTCTTGCAGATAGATAAATGCATGTTAATTCAGGAGTCAGGTCATGATAGCTCTGAATTCTAAATGGGTTTATTTGGGTGTTTCGCAGGTGTTGGGTCGTGAGGTTTATACATCCAATAACCAGCTGGGAGGAGTTCAGATCATGCACAATAATGGAGTGACACACACCACCGTTCCTGATGATTTTGAAGGGGTGCTCACAATTCTGCAGTGGCTATCCTATATGCCAAAGGTTGGCCGAAGGAGATTTTAAGTAGTTTTTGAACATGTTGTTTATCGAATTTTAATGTTCTTGCATCATACACTAAAGACCCATTCACACAAAGAGCTACATAAAACAGCAGATCAGAGCACAATGCAACTTGCAAATGTTTACACAAAGAGTGCAACAAATATCTGGTTTGTATTTGTTAGACTGATTAACCTCAGGGATTCACCTGTATTTGATTTGTGATTTAGAACAATCAGAGTCTGGTCCCAATAATTTCTCCAGCTGATCCAGTTGAAAGAGAGATCGATTTTGTTCCCACCAAAGCCCCTTATGATCCTCGCTGGCTTCTCTGTGGACGACCTCATCCCAGTAAGAACCACATTACATGCAGATTCTGTGACAGACTTCAACACATACTTTAGACCTGTCTGCACCTTCATGTTGATATTGCATGCTGAGTCTACAGCATCTGACCTTGTGTTGACAGCTGTGAAGGGAGCATGGCAGACTGGATTTTTTGACCACGGTAGTTTTATGGAGGTGATGGCCACCTGGGCTCAGACAGTGGTGGTGGGGCGAGCCAGGTGAGTTAACATTTTGGCCCATAAGTTCAGTATGCTTATATCAAATCAGGGATGTTATCACTGTTCAAAACATGACGCTGTCTGTCTCCTACAGGCTTGGAGGGATTCCTCTCGGGGTCATTGCTGTGGAGACCCGCACTGTTGAAGTTGCGATTCCTGCAGATCCAGCCAACTTGGACTCAGAGGCCAGAGTAAGATTTTCCACACAAAACAAAAGAAATAGTTGAAATTGAATTGTGTTTTTAAACTAAACTAAATGTAACTAAAGCCTATTGACTCTCTAAAAACTGTGTTTTTCCTCTATTAGCTCCTGCAGCAGGCTGGTCAGGTGTGGTTTCCAGACTCTGCATATAAAACCGCTCAAGCTATTCAGGATTTTAACAGGGAGAGACTTCCACTGATGGTGTTTGCCAACTGGAGAGGCTTCTCTGGAGGAATGAAAGGTGTGTAGCCGCTTTTAAAATTAGATTTTAGCTACGGAATATCTTCAAGGTTCTGTAAGGAGTGTTTTCTCTGTGTGTCAGATATGTATGACCAAGTACTGAAGTTTGGTGCTTACATCGTGGATGCCCTGCGAGGGTTCAGCCAGCCTGTGCTGGTGTACATCCCTCCCCATGCAGAACTGAGAGGTGGATCATGGGTTGTGATCGACCCCACCATCAACCTTCAACACATGGAGCTTTATGCAGATCGAGAGAGCAGGTGTGCATGGCAGCAAAGCTGTCATTTGATTTTTCTGTTTTCCGGTTCTTCTCTCTCTGATTTTCACATTTGACCTGTTCACCTTAATCTTCTCATCAGAGGGGGTGTTCTGGAGGCCGAGGGCACTGTGGAGATAAAGTTCAGGAAGAAAGACCTGCTGAAGGTCATGCGAAGGATTGATGCTGTTTATTCCAACTTGGTTGAGCAGCTTGGTACATTCCATAATCTCACTAAAATACAGGAATATAGGAATAGAATATAAAATATAGGGATAGTTCACAAAAAATGAAAATTCTTAATTTTTCTCACCCTCATGTCTTTCTAAACCTGTGTGACTTTTGCTTCTGAGGAGCACACAAGAAGATGAAGTCCATTGGTAATCAGACAACAGTGCCACCTGTTGAATTACATTGTATGGACACCAAACCACTAAGACATTTCCCAGAATATCTTCTTTTGTGTTCCACAGAAGTAAGAAAGTCATATAGGTTTGGAAATGACATGGGGATGAGTAAATGATGGTAAAATTCTCACGTTTGGGTGAACTGTCTCTTTAATGGGTTCATTTACCCATAAATTAAATTTTTTTTTGCCATTTATTCACTTGTACTAAGAAGCTCTGCTTGCTGATTGGCTGATACATCTGCTTCTGTTGTACTTCGTATAGGGAAGCCAGAGTTGCCGGGTCAGGAGCGTCAAGATTTGGAGGCCAAACTAAAGGCCAGAGAGGAGTTCCTTCTTCCCATCTACCACCAGGTGGCAGTGCAGTTTGTGGACCTCCATGACACCCCAGGGAGAATGCAGGAAAAGGGTGTCATTACGGTATATCAGTGTCACTGTGTTGTACTTTGTTATCATTGCGTTAGCTGTATATATATATATGTGTGTGTGTGTGTGTATGTATATATATATATATATATATATATGTGTGTGTGTGTGTATATATATATATATATATATATATATAGTACATGTATGTGTGTGTGTGTGTATGTGACATATATGTTGAATGCAAGTCACCATGAATAAAAGCGTCTGACAAACGCCCAAATGTGCATGTACCTGATTCTGCTTTTTCATGATCATTTAACCTTATGTTTTTAGGACATCCTGGAGTGGAAGAACGCAAGGTCCTTCTTTTACTGGCGTCTGCGGCGTCTGCTGTTGGAGGAGGTGGTGAAGGGAGAGATCATGCAGGCCAACAAAGACCTGAGCAACGGACACATCCGCTCAATGCTGCGCCGCTGGTTCGTGGAAACAGAAGGGACTGTTAAGGTAAGAAGATCCCATGGTTCATACACACATGTGGCCTGATAACCTGCATGTAACCTGAATGACATTAAAAATCGGATATTTGTCACGCATCCCAATTGTTTGCTAATGGGAATTTTCAGGCATACTTGTGGGACAATAACAAAGTGGTGATTGAGTGGCTGGAGAATCATCTCTCGCAGCAGGAGGGAACTCATTCTGTCATCAGGGAGAACATAAAGTACTTGAAGAGGGACTGCGCTCTCAAACACATTCGAAGGTAATGATCAGAGTTTATAAACGCAGGAGACTTAATGCTTGTAGAACTTTTCTTCTGATGGATTTCTACTGCGTTATATGTTTAGCTTAGTTCAGGCCAACCCAGAGGTGACTATGGACTGCATCATCCACATGGCCCAGAACATCACTGCTTCACAGAGAGCCAAAATCTGCCACCTGCTGGCCACCATGGACAATTCTGCTACCCACTGATCTCCTTGGTACCATCAGTAACTTGTAAAGAGATCCTATTACGCCTTTATTCAAAGTCTTGGTTTTGTCTCTGGGTGCAGAATAGGTTTCATGCTTCATTGTTAAAAAAGAATGCATATTTTTTCACATATTTCAGAACCCCACCCTCTGAAATACTGAATGGTCTCTGATTGGTTAGCGATTCATCTGCATGGCAACAACACACCACTACAGCAACTGTTCTTCGTTCCCTTTTTGCATATTCACTGAGGCGGGGTCTGTCTAACTTCTGGATGTTGTGATGTCACACAGTCTGAAGGAAACTTGCTGTAGTTTTTAAAAAGCGATTTCTGTGAGAATATCTCCTTACTTTGTAAGTTGTAACTTTTCAGATCTTTTTCATGCTCAAACACCAACATTACACGCTAATTAACATTGAAAAAAGGGAAAATGCGTAATAGGACCCCTGAACAAAGCAATAATAGTCATTCACTACATGAAGAGCTTGATGTTTAAATAGTATTTAACTGTTTTTAATGTATTAATATGTTAAGTAAAGAACTGTAAAAGAAAGTCAAAAACAAAAGACTGTTGGAATGGTCAGTGAACTATTTTGGCTCAGGGCATTGGGGCAAAAGCCCTGAACGCACAATTTCACGTGTATAGATCATGCACTCTGCTTCACTCGTCATTGTGCACAGTTGTCGTTTGTGTCTTACAGGATAAATACTTCTCACATGAGCACTATAGTATTGTCTTACATACTGTACTGTAGTATACTCACTACCAGGAGAGTGAAAGCAGCATATGGTATTTATCTGTGGTTCAAGTTTTGTGTCAGATGAATGTACAATGAACCAATGAGAATATTTACTGATGTTTAGGACACCACCAAGCGCACATACATGCTGCATGGTCCTTCCTCAGGAATATATGCAATAATTTAACAAATATAATTAATACATCTCTATTTTTAAAGTAACAGTATTATACCTAGGTAGAATCACTTGCCTTTACAAAAAGCCTGCCATTGCATGTGTGTAAATATGAGAGTAATTTTTAATAGCGTTTATTTCAAATAACAGTAAGCTGATGAGCGTGATGCTTGATGAATTGGTAATGTATTAACCAGTATTTAGTAGTGCCACTGTATGTTTTCCTACCTTGAATTGTGGGTGTTTGTGTACGTACACTCTGAAGCACTACACTTGCACAAATTTCTGACATTAATCTTTGTTAATGTCACGTGACTGCAGGAAATATCTGTTCATATGAATGCAACAACATGCTGGTTCTCTGAACAGAGAAATATATTTGTACCACTGGGTGCTGCAATGTACATGATAGCTCATTCTGATTAAAATCTTAATCAGATTGTGTTTTAATAGCTTTATTGTGTTCTTATGATTCATTTTAAGACCAGAGACAAAGCTGTCTACCATAAGTGCCTGTTTTTGGCTGTTTTCATCTAAATTAAGTTTATTTTTCCAAGTCCTAATTATATACATATGTACTTGTGTGGATTTATGTCTGATTCCACTAGTAAATCTAGTTCAATGTGCTGAACTAAATACATTCTTTTGTTTTTTAAGTATTTGCTTTCCTTTTCTCTTGTTGAGGAATTTACTGTCGTTTTTAAGTGTATTGTGTTTGCAGTATGGCATTTAAGAAATATTCGGACTGAATGAACCATATTTTGTTTTCAGCATTGTGAAGTTTTATTGCTTGAAGTCATTTCAAATATTTAGATATGTACAATAAAAAAGATTCATGTTACCATTTCAGCTCTTTTCATAAATATAAATAAACACACAAAGAGCAGATGAAGCATCTAGCACAGTACAACAAAAGACACACAACTACAATTATAAAGCTAACAGTTAAATGGAAAGAAGAAAACAAGCTTCTTTTATGTTACAACTTGGCAACACACTCAAACCTTGCTTTCTGTTGTTTGTTTGTTTAGTGTTGTGGATAACTCGCTATTTGTTTTCGATTTAAAAGATGAACAGGTATTAATGATGATATTTGGCCATAATGCCAGTACAGCAATCTGAGCTGGACTGTTTTAGAAGAAACAGACTCTTTTGTCACATTCTTGAAACCTTGTATAATTATACAAAAAATGTAATTGCTGGTTTGGTCTCTTGAATTCGTGTATATAAACAAAAGCACAGTTTACCTCAAAACACTGTCGATCATTGTTAAAAATACGTCACGATAAATGCTATATCGCTATATCAGTTCACGATTTAATTTCTCTGCAATAATTTCATGAAATCCTCCAGCAAAAAGGTTACCTTGAAAGACATTTGCCTTGCAGGGTCTAGGACACGGCACACAAGCTACGAAAACCCAGAACCAAAACTTTACAAACGTTCCCGGGGAGTAAAGCTCGGCTTGTTTCATTTGTCGTGGGTGAGATTAAAGCAACACAATAGGTTTTGTTCCTCCTTGTGTGTTTATGTAGGGGTTGGACAGGGCATCCACAGCTGAGTATGAGGAATAGAGGCCTGTCACCTGCAGGTCAGGGTAGGGCAGTCCTTCTGCACTGGACACAGGTGTGGCACTGCCAGTGTCCAGGTCACAGTCAGACAGACGAAGGGGAGAGCTACTGACTGTTCCTAACGCCTCCAGGTTAAAGCTGTCATCCTTCATGTCCTCCCACAGGTTTCCTGAAATCAACAGAGCACAGGATATATATAAAACAGCTTTCTGCGTACATATGGGAGTTAAATACTTCTGTTTCTTGAAATAAAGGTTTGTGTATTTTCTTCCTGTTATTGAAAGGCCAATACAAACTAACAAAACCATCCAGAAAAAACGTCAAATGCAATTTAATATTTTAATTTTTAATAATCACATTTTTACAATGTGAGGGTGTGAGGTAAAGGGTAATGTGAGGTAAGAGGTGTTCTTAGGTACGATGCGGTGGTAACATGACTGTAATGTTTACTTTTAATAAAATAAGTGCTGCTTTTAGAAAACGGCTGTTTAAACTGTTTTGGGTAAAAATAAGCAAGAATCAGTTATTGAACGAGTACATGACAGATCAGTGTTCAAAATGCTCTCTTTATTTTACCCCGATCTGCGACGATATGTTTATAATAATGATTTAGAATTTGAGCTGTCAAGTCCAGTTTCTGAGTTTGGCTTAATTTTACTTTAACATACGTTTCAAACAGGGATGGCGGTAGAGGGGCCAACATTACGGATTGCAGCTTTACAAAACTTTTAACGAAACAATTCTTCCTTGACGTCATATAGTAACCATAGTTACTGCAGGCTGTTTTCAGTTACCAAGCAACGTCCCAGAATACAGTGATTTGTAGGCTTTGAAAGGCGGCTCCTCCATTCAGAATTTAGAATTAAATTATTAAACAAATCAGACTGGTTTGATAAATGACACCAACCTTGCCAGGAGAAGTCCATAATACTCGGGTCCAGCGCGTCCACCTCTGAATTAGCATCGGTGTGAATGGTATAGAAGTCAGTGGGCTGTTTGGCAGGGTGCTGGGGCAGGGAGCTGTTTATCAGGTCAGGGACCGTGTGGAGAGGGGGTGTCTGAGCAGGGGCCGGAGAGGCAGGAGCCAGGCGGGACTGATTCTGGAGCTGCAGCTGAAGGTGTTGGTGCATAGGGAGACACTGCAGAGAGAGAGTGACCACCGGCTGGGGCTGCAGCTGAGCTGGCACGGGGAGGGTCGGGCCTGGGGGGCAGCCGGGCAAGCGAGTCATGCCGGTATCAACACACTTCTGTCTGCAACTCTCTGGTCTGTCTGTAATGAGTTTGTCTAGTTCATCTGGTGAAAGAAGAGGTGGATGAAGATGAAAGTTTGACATTAACGGGCTAGTTTATTTAACTACATTTTGAATGGTGCTTGCCATTTAATCATCTGCCAGGGGAAAGAAAACTTACATCTGTGGTCGTATTATGGAAACACCCTAACAGAATCCTATTTAATCTGTTTCATAACCATGGTTACCCATTTAGAGCATTGAACTTAGGACCCAAGACAGAAAGTTTCTGTGATTGGAAACTTCCCCGATCACTTAATAGCAGATCTTTCCTTAACAAGCCACACAATTTTAGTATTATTCATGTCTGCAGTACAAATGTGAAAGGACATGTGCCTTAAAGTCATTGATTTCACACCTGGGTTGGCCATGCTGCGGCGGATGGCTGGGAGATCTTTGCGTTTCCATTTCTGCATCTCTTCCTCCATTTTGTGGATCTTTGCAGGGTTGAGCGCCCAGAGGCAGCCCTTTCTGGAGGAACCACTCATCTTGTTCTCCACCTTCTCGAAGCACTTATTCAAGGACAGGTTGTGACGTACAGAGTTCTTCCATCCATCAGGTGCTGTCTGAGGACCACAGTAACAAAACACACTGTAACTCACGCTTAACGGATGCCAAGGTACATCAGACTTATTCTAATGAAGTCATTTAATCTTTAGCTTGTGTACTCAAATGTCTCACCTTGAAATAAGGAAAGTGCTCTTTCATAAAGCTGTAGATCTCACTAACAGGAAGGCTGCCTGTTTTGCTGTTCTTCAAAGCCATGGCAATCAGGCAGCTGTGAAGGAATCAAATCACATATAGTTTTGAGCTGTAATATGCAAACAATCTTGTTTCTTTGAGTTTTAAACAGAATGTTAGAGATGAAGGTCTTTTCTGAGTGTCACTGGATCTAAAGTCACCTGTACGAGTAGATGGGTTTGGGGAAAGTCTTGGGCTGTAGGTCTTGGCTGTGAACATTAATACGAGCTTGAGGATACAGACTCTGGCTGTTGTAGTTACCATAAAGTCCACCGGCAGAACACTGAGGAACATGACACAGAAACACAGTTGTCTAATGAAGTGGTACTGCTATGCCTTCCTTACAAGTACTGAAGAGTCTGTCTTCACAAATCCTACTGAATGTGGAACCAACCTGTTGGTTTGCCTGAGTGAAGGTGAGCAGTTGTTGAGGGGTGGCCTGGTAGACTGAGGCAGCACAGGGAAACCCAGGGGAAAACTGGGGCATCTGCACGGGGCAAGCACAGGTATATATTGAGCACAGGTACTTGAACTGGTGGTGTACATGATCTGTATTCGTATCGTATCGTAAATCAGAAACTTCACTCACGCTGTTGATGGCCAGCGGGCTGTGCTGCATCTCACCCTGCAGATGCATCGCTGATCCACCCGCCACCGTCATGTTGTTCAGCTGAGCTGAAAGTTGCAGTAAAGTGAGAATTTAGCAGTTTCCTCAAGCTGTACTTTGATGCTTTATACTAACACTGAAGTCACATCTTATAAAATACTTGTTTTTTTAATGAACTGGACTTGAGACGTCAGATTAAAATTTTAAGTATGCCAGGGACCAGATGAACAAACAAATAATTAATTGAATAGAATCATTTAATTAATGTGTTGAAAAACTAAATCATCACTATCAGAGCTGAAATTAGAAAATTTGTTTGTCATTTATTTCAATGACAGTGTGTCAGTCGCCTGAATGAACACTTGTTGCATTCTTTTGTAACACATTGTGGGTAAAGCTTCTGACCTGTCTGCTGCTCCAGCAGGCTGTTCTGAGCGGAGCTGCTGAATTCAGGCCGTCTGCCTCCGATCTGCTGCAGCCGGGGGACGTCCACAGAGGTGAGCCAGGACAGAGACTGAAGATCACCAGGCAACTCGTCCTTCAGCTGTGAGGGGTCAGTAGTCAGAAGTCTGCAAAAACAGCGCAGCATTCAGTATTGAAGCACACGTCTGTATAACACATAAACAAAGAAAGGGGGAACACAAAAACAACTTTTTCCTAAATGTTTCCAAGTGCAATTGCTTGTAATTAAAATAATGCTCTTCAACAGCATTTTTGACCTACTTGCAATAAATGATTTCTCTTTTCATCTTTTCATTAAATAGACAGGAAGTCTTGCTTTAAATCTTTGGCTTGGCAATAGAAAAAATATACTCTCACCCTAAGATCTAAACCAGTGTAGCGAGAGTTATTTGCTCTGCCATTTCTTCATTCGTTCTAAGCATCAAGTGGGGAGAGAAACCCTCTTGAATTCTCTCCAGACTTCCCTACACGCTCACTATTCAGTCCAATAATTGGGGTCGCTATGACAACCCTCACTTTTCGGTTATTTTGTGTGTCTGGACACTTCAGTACCCCCCCGTCCATTAAACCAACCTCTAACGGTGGTCAGGTGACCACTGCCTTCTTCGCTGTCATTGGCTGAATCATATGTAAACAACGCATGAGCTCATTTGAAACATGGGTATGTGGCACACGTTGCCTGCAACAGTTGGTCCAGCCCTATTGAAAAATGATCACCTATTGTGTCCCAAACGACAAATCTGCACCGCGGCACGTGGCTCTATTGTTTCCCCCCCCCCGACCCTTCCTTGATTGTCTTTACCGTTTTTTTAACCAACCCCTTGCATTAATCTACTGGAATGACAGGCCTCACACAACAGAGAAAAATAGGATGCCATCTGTTTCCCTGTCCCTTTCCACCCAACCCGTCCCCTTTTGCCCCCTCCCCCCCGCCTGGAGGCATCAGACAGTACCTAAGGGGGTGGATGGGAGGGGGTAGTTGAAGGAGTTGGAGGTCAAGCCACACTGCACACACAGTCTGCCACCTGAATAAATTACAGCATTGAGGGAAGAACTTCGGGCCATGGCCTTGCTCTGGTTTAAAGCTTCTGAATAATTACCCCGCACACACACATCCTTTCAGATATGAAACCTTAGACACTGAACATGACAACACTGTCAGCACTATACCAAAGTTACTACCGTGCATTTTGAAATACCGCCCTAACGCCCCTCAGCAATACAAAGACATGAACAACTTCCAAATGTGCACAAAGAGCAGAGGAGTTTAACACATGGCTTTATGAGTTTTGCCTCTTTCTCATGAGTGTTAATTAGGCCTTTTCTGTATCATTAAAAGAAAGTAACTGTTTTCTCTACACCTAAAATTTTTTATTGTAGTGTCACTAATACCCCATCTAATTATGCCAACTGTATTATGGTAACGTCTCGTTGTCAAACGTTATCCCCCACCTGTCCTGGGACTAGTTTTATAAATTAATAATTGCTAAAAAAAGTTAAACTTATAATATTGTAAGTATTAAAAATGTTGACAATTTAATATTGTATTTATAAATATAAGGGCAGTTTAAAATAATGTGAATAAAATCCTTCACACAAGTACTGAAATGTCCAACAGATGTCCTAAAACTGATTTTTGGCACAACAATAGCCAACTAATGTTGCCCAGGGCATCCACTTGTTCTGTTGCCAAACAATGGCTGCACTTTGAGAATCTGATACTAACATTTAAGTACAGCTTTATTTAAATTGCACTCTAAAGTGTCTTAAGGCCTTTAAAGACAGATACAGTTTAGTTTGTTTGGTGTTTTCTTTGAGAAAACTTTGTCTTACACTGCAGTTTTGAGATTTACATACGTTCTAATAATAAAAAATAATTTTATGATGAAAATTCTGGAAAAATATGAAATGTTAGTATTAAATGGTAACAGCAGTACGATATATGACAATAATAGTGTTCATTATAATAACGATTTAAAAATGCTTTATTAATTGGGAGGAGAGGGGGCTGTATTTTGTAAAGAATTCATAACATGCCACATAAACTCAAATTTAGGATCATCGAGAAAGGGGGCCTACATCCTTGTACTATTAGCATTTCTGAAGTCTAATTGTAAACCCAGCTGTGTATTGTGCCATTTTTTCACGGTCATTAGGGTGCAGTTATACAAGTGGAAGAAAAAATGATTTTATTTGCTCATTGATGCAAGCCATTACGTGTCCCGCAAAAAGGGGGAGGCGGGCACACACAGTCACGGTTTATTACCGCTCAAGTCGCCCTCGTTTACATTCTAATTGGGATCCACTTCTCCTTGGTGACCCGTGGGGGCCCCCACCAAGGTCCTCAATCCCTCCGTGTGCCGACAGCGGGCGTGTAAACAGAACTGATGCTTTCTGACAGATCCATTCAGAGCAAAGATGATGTATTCTCTTGCTCCTTTCTTTTTTCACAAACCCCAATTCCCTGCCTCTCAAAACACACCTTTATTTTACAGAATAGGGAAGGTGGGGATTGTATTAGGATTAGCAGCACCCCTCTTCTTCCTGAAATTATCCTGAGATTCTTTAATCTGCTACAATAAAAGTGCTCAAAAGCAACAGGAGATGGGCATCAAAGGCGTGCACTCCCTACCTGTATTCTTGTGCAGAGGTGTGGTGACTCTGTCCAGGGTTCTCGTGCATTCCTGACATACTGCTTGTAATCCCACTTTCTATCATCTTCTGGCAAATAAAATGGAAATGAATCATACAAACATGCAGAGAATATAAACATGCAGTTTCCACTAAACGCAGAGCATGCAACTCAGATAGCACACATGCATGCATTTCTTAAACGTAACGAAGACGTCTTAGGTTAATTTCACTGAGACAGAATGGCACTTGTTAATGCATTTACTTATTTTGACCAACTATTTATTACACAGCGAAACAAACGCAGTTATCAAACAGGAACCGAAACAATCGCATCCGAGTATCATTATTCATAACGTAGGTAATATTGTTGAGGTTATCAGACGTCATCGGTCCCGTTACCTGTCGGTGTGCGCGCGCGCGTCTCGGTACTTCAATAGAATTGTTTTTTAATGTAATGTGGTCGGTTTTGTTTTGTTTTTAAAGCCGAAAACATGACGGGCATCCAATAAGGCTATTAAAGCATCTTAAACGATTGAATCCGGGCGTGATGTTACGACAGATATCGGAACAGGTGCGCGTCCTCTTCATCCGTCCGCGCAACGCAACCTAAAGCGCGTCTTACCTGTGGCGAGCTGAAGCGGCTCTCGGCTGCGGATGGTCTTCGGTAACGGGACGGAGATTAAAATGTCCACCGTCGGGTCGGGTCGCTTCTTCTCTCAAGACAACAAACCGTTTTAAATTTCCCTCTCCGGTGCGCCGCTCTCTGCTCTGACATGCGCAGTGCGCGCCGCGCGTCGGGAGGGGCTCGCGCTCTGACAGCTGTCGTCACTGAAGTCGAGCGGGTCGTCCGTCAGGGCATCCCGATGCGCTGCAAGTTTCCTGTTTTTCTTTAAACGACGTCTCGTCGTGGCTTAATTTCACCCAGATTTCACTTTGCACGAAAGCTTTGCGTGTTTTGCACGAAAGCTTTACCTGTTTGCGCGATCCGCAGCGCAGGTGCGTCCCGTCCCGTGTAACCGCAGGTGTCGTCTCCAAAAACAAGACGAGCTTTAAGTGAAGTTAAAAGTGAAGTCACAACGCCTGCTTGAGTCCAGTTGTGTTTGTTTTCTCAAGCCTGTAAATCGCATAAATGCTGGACGTGGAGAACGCGCGGATCTGTTTTTATTTCCACGTCACCCTGTAGCCACTGGCAACATGTCATAACATAACATAACATGTCATAACATAACAGGTCCTGATCTGGTTCTTCACCCGTGTGTGTTGACGTTATTCTGGTCTATTTCTAACTAAAGTCATCCTCTTCGTGCGGTTCCGTGCTCATCTGTCCCAATGCATGCAGCGGTCCGGTGAACCGGCTGTGATTTAACCGCCCTTGAAGCCGCCTCGTTTGGACACGGCGGCGGGAAAAAGGCGCTGAGTGGCGCGCTGGAGGTTTCCATTATAAACGCGAGACGTGAGATAAAACACAAAGACAACAATGAACACAACACACAAATGCCTTTATAATAACCTGCACACACTTTGCGTTAGTATTCACTCATTTCTGGGACATGCATTAAATGCATAGCTTAAATGCACCGCAAGGATAAATGCACAAATGTGTCTGTGCCATCAGAAATGCATTTTTGTGCCATCATACAGAATACCTACAACTAGACCTAAACAGGCACAATTTGCATGCAACAGGTATTATGGTAAATGTGAATTGAACTCTGTAACTCTGTGGTCATTGTCTGCTTGTGACTTTAGAAAACTGTTTGATATGAAGGTCTGGAAGGTGGGAAGAGATCCGGGCGGTGATGTTCATTGACTTGAACCACATGGGACTCTACAGATGGTAAATCGCAAAGTCACAATGATCGCGATCAATGCGCGCTTGCAACGGACGAAAAGACGCTCCCAGGAGAGGATCTCCGGGTCCTAAAGCCGCCCATCACACTCCCCGAGCATCATCTCCCTTCTCTAAAATGATCATACGTGCAGTCTTTATAATCTCACATCAGTCAGAAGACTGTCAGTTATTTGTAGTTCATGTCCACCAGAGTCAAGCTTGTTCACCTTTAACTGCAAACAAAGCGCTTTTAAATTGTGGAAACACTTTCACCATCAACTCATATATATATATATATATATATATATATTTGCTTTGCATCTGCATGCATGTGTTCTTCAGTAAGTTTTCTTTCAGCTCGCATGATTATTATACAAGTGTCATCTTTCGTTTAACTGTAACTTACAGGGTTAAGTCAGGATTGTGTGAAAGATTTAGGATTGTGTTTCAACAGTTGTGTTTTCTGACTTCATGTTAAGTTGCTTTTGATATTGTTTTAATCAGATCACTTGTAATGGTTGTTCTTTCTCTCTCTATTGCTCCCTATTGGTTTATTCTGCTGCCTGGACTAATGAGAGTCTAATGAGAGATCCTGTGAGTGACCTTTTTCACGGCTGTCATCCAGACTGAACCTAAGATGTCACTGGGGTAGAGCAGAGAAGCATAACGCATTGTTTGGTAAACATCTGTCTTTAATGGGTCAGAGGGTTCTTTTACCTCTGCATTTGACAGACGTTTTAGTCCAAAGCAACTTACAGTGCATTCCCAGTAGACATTTTTTGGTTCCCTGGGTGTCAAACCCACAACCTTTGCTACAAGTTGAGCCACAAGAACACTTTTCATTAAACAATCTTAACAGTTTACCAGTTTATTTTCGCACAGAACTAATTAAATAAGTCCGTAGTACCATCCTTATCCTACCATCAGTACAGTGTGTCTACAATGTTAGAAAAGTTCTAGCATATGTAGGATGTATTTTTTTGTGTGATTGTGATTATACAATACATTTCTATTAATACCTTCACAAACTCATACACATCAGCGAATGAACGTCGCCTTGTAATACCCTCTTCAAAAGGCACACAATCACTTGCTCGTGGGTTCATCTTCACTGTCCCTCGCTGGTGAAATGATCTTCCAAACTCTGTTCGATCTGCTGCATCCCTCACTGTATTTAAGAAACAGCTAAAAACTTTTCTCTTTCACAGACACCTGACATGAGTATGAATGGAAAAAAACAAACCTTTTCTTCTCTCTCCCAACAGGTATCGCCTCAATCAAGCATTAAAATGTTGTAATCTTGGTAAAATTGTAACTGTGTATGGCTGATGTAATTGCCTTCTTATGATTTATCGCTTCTTTGTTTCCCTCACCTTGTAAGTCGCTTTGAATAAAAGCATCTGTTAAATGTAAATGTAATACAATTCAACAGTGTGCTTTGCCTTGCCCTACAAAACATTTGTAACACTCAAATGAATTGCAACAATCAAATGAATTGATTTAGCCTGTATTAGTGGTTACCTCCCATTCTTCTGTTTCTGATCTGACCTTCAAAGTTCTGGTTCAAACACCATGTCTCGGGGGTCACCAATCAGGTCACCTGTTGACACTAGTCTTTTAACCTTTTGTCATATCAACAGGTCAGGGCTGGTCTAAACTCTGACAGAGGGAGTGAATGAAAGCTTTCTCCTTTCTACTATTCATTCAACACCTCCAAAAACGACTTGTGTTGTCCCACTTGGCTTATGTCAAAATGGTTACCGTTTGATTTTCACTAATAGCCCACTGCTCTTTCGTATAGTTAAAAAAGATGAAAATTGAACCAATAAGGAGAAGATGACTGCTGTTATTGAGGCCACTGATCTTCATTAAGCATCATTTCTTCCCCTCACTTTTATAAAAGAAAATCATAGCAACAACACGGATGAAACGCAGAGCTAATACTGAGAAAAAGCAACGTGGGACTTTCGGTGGGAACGTAGCAAAGCCGGTGTTATAATACACCCTTATTCTCCGCTTGGAATCTCTAATGGGAAAATCAAGTGCTGTGACTCCTGTATAATAGGATTTGCCCGGTCTCGTGCTGCATCAGGGCCCAGTGGGCAGCACAAAGCCTGTTAAGACTGGACAAGCATTACTAGAAGGGGGAGTGGAGCAGAATGGGCCTGTGGTGTAAAGGGGTGAAGGTAGCCTTGACAACAGAGGTTGTGAATGGAACAACTTTGAAAACTGTGGATAGATGGGTGTGCTTAGTCCATGTGCTACCTTTACAGTACTCCAGACTGCAGGGGTTAGTAAGAGATTCATAAGGACAAGCAATTATTTCGAACAAGGTTTAATCAGGGTTAAGTTGTTATAGACAAAGTTCAAGTGCATTTGTTTCAATGGAAACTGTCCTTACACGTCACCTCGTTGAATATTAGTTAGAGTGGCATTTAATATCATGCTTGTCAAGCCTGACACAATATATCACGCTTGTGATTCACAACAAGTGCTGTAGGAAACTCAATCTTTTCTACTGGATTATTTGGGTCATTAGTAGAGCGAAAATAGACACCGGTTAATCGTCTCAGGCATGCCTCAGATAACTAGGCTAAGGGAATAAGGTTAGGCTTGGTTGGATCTGTGAACAAGTAGCGCCTAAAATATATTCCAAAGTCCAGTTTATCCAGAAATGGCATGAGTAATCTTCTGTAGACCCTGCTAAGTTTAAAAACAAGCTGTGACTGAATGGCTAACACATACCAGTGACCGAGAACGTCAAGAAGTGCTGGCTGCTGTGATGACTTTATTGACTCTCTCAAACTCACTGATTGTATATACTGTGGTTAATTAGCCATTAATGTATTTCCCTAATCAAAGATCAGAAACAAGAGCTACCTTGTTGTAGTGTTTGGTTCTACAGTGGTAGGAGTGGAAGACTGGGGGAAGGGTGGATTTCTGCGTTTGGTCGGATTGTGTTTCTGTATCTTTGTGTTACACCCAGAGCAGAGGTAGATACCTAGGTAAGCACTGAATAAGATCTCTGGTTCTCTGAACCCCCTCCTGACTGGGCCATGAATCATTAAGTACCCAGGCCTTGCTACCAGAACCTGGGTCATTACTGTGAAGAGCACAGGAATAATAGATGGCCATCTTCTCTGTATCTGAGTCACCTAATCTTGAACCATTCTCACTGAGTGAAGCCTTGCTAGAAATACTCATATGGAGGTTTGAGGAATTATTGTAGTCTGAGACGTTTTCTTACTGAAGATTCATTTAAGGATCCAGGGTGGGATTTTGGGATGGTCCATGGCACGTGTTGGAATAGTAGGACTTGTTTGAGCCAAAGTGTATGTTTAGTTCTTTAAGGAAAATTTAGGTCAAGCTGGGTTTGAATGAGTGTGGTTCCTCTATTTTGATCAGCGACTGACCCAATCAGATCTCAGGATGCAGGTACGATCTGTGTGTGTCTAATTATTTGAACTCATGGCTGTTTTTTATTTACTGGACTCAGCATAGTCATAATGGCTGTCATCTTTATATTTCACCAAGGACAACAAAAGCGTGATACAACCCGATTTCATTGGAAAATGTAACTATTTTACAAGTTGGCAATTGTGTATGAATTGTGTGAGTCAAACAAAAATATAATGTTTTAGAAAAGAAGCATGAGGGTGCACAGCTAACCGCACCCCTAAACTTAACCCTCACTGGGGCAAAAGCAGGTCATACAAAAACGTATGAATAAAATCATACAAATAGATACAAATTAGCCATCAAAATGCAAAAATGTAAAATAGTTACGAATTGCCATGAGGTTGTGTCACATGATAACAAGGAAAAGAAATGATGAAGAACAACACTTTGAGTATTCAAAGTGCCATTAAGGTGCTCTCAATATTTTTTTGTTTCCATCTTTTATTTTTTGTTAGCTATTTTATCTGTCTATTGGAAAAGAAAGCTTCAGTCACAGCACAATGTCAGCTCACTTGTGTCACCTTGATGGTCTACAGTTGTCTACAACATTGATGGTTTACAAGCTATAAAACTGTCAAAACCTCAAGTCTTCACTCTACGAAAGACAGATGTAACAAGACCTTACAGCTCACTTTAAGAGAGTGCTACTATTGCCCAGTATGTCTAGTCTTTCCTATTCTTGGCCAGGCCTGCAGAGGAGTAGGATGTCTTTAATGTATCTGTTGTTATGTCTTATTCTCCCTCTTCCTTCATTCTTACCAACCTTATTCCTTCCTATTCTTATGTGTTTGAGGTCATCCCAACTCAGCCATGACTGACATATTAGACTGGGTTGAACGGCCATCTCTTAATTAAAAGAGAGTAGCTTCTATGTGACACCTGATGTGGCATAACTAGGCTTTGTGTCTATATTTTGTTTAAATGGAAAAGCTTATGCTTAAAATTAGACAATTTGTTTTGAAGACAAATATATTACAATTTATCATTATAATTTGTGAGTTAGTGTTTATTTTATTTAAAAACAATTATTTTATACAATTGTAATTTTGTGAAAAAAAAAGTATTTTTCAATGTGTTCATCTGAGGACATCTCAGGTAAAAATAAGCCCCCAGATGTCCAGCAGACATGAAACTCCTTCAATATTCATTACAAGGATTCCACATGGAAGCTAAATGAAGCTGGTTGAGAGATTGGTATGAGTGTGCAGTAAGAGCTGTAATCTAGTTAAGGGGGGGTTGATGGTGGGGTAATCTTGATTTTTAATGGGTTTACTCTGTTAAAATGCCCATGCTTTCAATTGTTTATTTCATGGTTTTGAGTGGGTGAGACTGGTAGTGTATACAGACAACATGAGAACCTTGTCTCAAAAATGTTATTGCAGTAATGTTAGTAGAATGTTATTTATCGTATAAATCAAAAACATTATTCTTAAGTTGTTCATGGAACATTTTCAAAAAATTACAGAATTAATATTTGAATTACTGTTCCAATATTAATACAGAATTAATGTTTGATCAGCGTTCTTAGGATAAAGCAATAACATTAATACAATGTCTAAAAAAACTGGACATTTTGAAGTTTTGACGTCTTTAACTTTTTTGTTACTTAATGGAAACATTGGGGAAACATTCTTACAACCTAAAATTGTTAGCTGGGTTACTCAGATATTTGAGCAGCATGTCTCTTATTCCATGTTTCTGAGAAGAGGAACAGGCTTTTCCTGTGCTGATGTCCATGCGTCGTATCACACTGAACGTGTCACACTATAAACATTCGCATCCCCTCCATCCATCCATTGTTGCTCATGTGACATTGAGTTCAGCTTGTTCCCATGTGGGCACAGAAACTAGAGAGGGGGAGTCTCCACAATAACACTGAGATTGAGATTGGTTCTGACATCTCAAATGGGGGATCTTCAATGATATTGTTCACCTGCCCCTTTGGCTTAAAGCAGGGCGAGCGGGGGAGGGGCATGGTTTTGGGGTTGCTGGTGAGGACATGAAATGGTGGAGAGCATGAAGCAATGAGAGGTGGTGGGTGGTGATTCACAACTTTGGGATGTGTGTGTGTGTGTGTGTGTGCATGTGGTGGGATGAAAATTTTATTGGCGGACAGGTGGAAGAAAATCTCCTCTCCGAGAAATACGTCCCCCACCCCGAATACACCCGCAACACCCTTCCTTACGGTGTTCCTATCACCGCACGGTTCAGAACAAGCCTCTATTGTGTGCCTGGAGGGCATGCTAAATGAGTGTCTTACAGATCAGTGGGGCACAGACCGTTATAGTACAATTTAGTCTGTCCTGTTGTCTCAAGACGGCCCCATTTCGAAGCCCTCAGATCAGACAAATATAAGCAACCCCCCCTTGCTATGTCCCTCCATATTGCCCTCTCTCTCTCTTCTGCTCTTTTGCACTCTCCCCCTCTACATCCAACCAGCCCGCACCAGCCAAAATAGGCCAAATCTCATCTATTGTCCGGGGACTGCCCAGTGTGAAATTCAGTGTGACATTAAATGTTTTCTAATGAATAAATTTTGAAAGGATATGCAGAGAGAATATGTGTAATGGAATGTAGACTGCATTTTAAAAGCTTCTTCATTGTCCATCGTCTTTGGAATTTACAGGACAAAAAACGGCCCCTTTCAAAGCTAATGAGGTTTATGGGGGTGAGGGCGAGGGGGAACAGGAGAGATTTTTGGGGGCTTCTAGTCGTTAGATTAGATTTTGATTTTTTTTATCCCCTTTTACCTTTTTCTGTTTCTTCTTTTAATTCGCTATCTGAAAGGCAAATATAAAAGCTAGGGGAGATAAACTCGAGCAGATTTCTGAGGAAAAGTAAGAGCCTCAGTCACGCATTTAAAAACGTTCAGTCTTGGAATAATGTGTGCTCTTAAAGTTTCTTCCTCACATTGAGAAATACACAACTTTTGTTTTTAATTGAATTACAATGACAGAACATTGAGCTGAGGAAGTAACCACAGGAAAATATGAGGTGGGTGTTAAATATGGGGTGCAAAAAAACTCTCAGTATTGTGGTAACCGTCTTACTGGATTTCTCAAAGAAACTGAAGATTTCTATGCATAGAAGACCTTAGCAGTTAAGTTTAATGATTATACTCATATTCCCTGCTAATGTTGATCATTGATTTAACCCAAAAATCCAAAACACATATGCTTGACCTTCATTGGTGTCTACCAGAGCCAAGTTGGAAGAAATGGCTGCCTGTATTTAAAGTGTACTGAATGCTATCTGATACGGTCTGTGGACTATATCCAGTCACAACATGCTATTTAAACAGGATTCTTAGGGAAAGCTAAGCTGTCAGTCATAGAGACAAGAACACTGCTCGCTGCAGATGATATCTCATTACATAGTGCTCTACAATAAAGAACGGCACTAGAAAGTACTTAGTTAAACATCAGAAGAGGATTATGCGGTTGGATGATCTTGACTCAATTAGAGACCTCAGGCCCTGAATCTCGGTCTCAGTCTCAACATGATAAGTTTGTTAATACAGGACAAAGAGTCACTGAATGGTTCAGTTGTTGATTTTATTGCTTTAACCATAACCAATCCATAACCAGTATATCCATAAGGGATTGGGTGAGCTGAGTATTATATCACAGAAATTGTTAATCAGGCCTGTTTTTAAACACTAAGTCTGAAGCTTGTACATGCAGAACTATTTGGTCAGTGTTAACCAATTGCATCCGGCGTAAACCAATTGTGGTCACCGATGTCCTTGTCTGATTGGCAGAAAGGAAAGGTTAAGCTGGGTCAGTTGGACTTGGAGGGAGCCCTGATTGCCAGAGACCGAGTTGGCATTCAGGATTTTGTGCTTCTCGATGCCCACAACAGTGAAACAGCTTTCCTAGACAATCTGAGGAAACGCTTCTCAGAGGATTTGATATATGTAAGTGAAGAGCCAGGACAAAAGTCACAAAACTAGAAAATGCCCCATCAATACCTTTATGAGACTTTATTGTTATGATGATGATATAAGTTTATCAAAAGACCTTTCTATACTTAGACTTACATAGGTACTTTGCTGATATCTGTAAACCCATACAAAGAGCTGGACATCTACACCAAGAAGCAGATGGATCTCTACATGGGCGTGAACTTCTTTGAGCTTCCACCTCATATGTGAGTATAACTTTACCTTCATTACCAAACCAGAAAGTAAGACATTGTTAAAAGAACCATGTTTTGTCTTTATCCCCGCCTCAGTTATGCACTAGCAGATAATGCCTACCACACCATGCTGACAGAAAACAACAACCACTTCATTCTGATATCCGGGGAGAGTGGGGCAGGCAAAACCGAGGCCTCCAAAAAAATCCTGCAGTACTATGCGGTCAGCTGCCCCAGCACTACCTTACTGGACACAGTGAGAGACCGCATGCTGATGTCCAACCCTGTACTAGAGGTCAGTCCATTAAACACATTCTCTGAATTGGTCTGAGCATTCACTGTGTATATTTTATATCCATCAAATATGCTTTCAGGCTTTTGGAAATGCAAAGACAATGAAAAATGACAACTCAAGTCGTTTTGGGAAGTATATGGACATCCAGTTTGATAGTGAGGTATGCATTGATAAACAGACCTGACCCATTACATCCTTTTGATTTTTACTTCCCTTTGCTGTCTCTGTACTTCATAATTGATTGTATGTACAGAAGGTTCATACCTGTGTTTCTTAGGGAGATGCTGTTGGTGGCCATATCCTCAGCTATCTGCTGGAAAAGTCCAGAGTGGTCCACCAAAACCATGGAGAGAGGAACTTTCATATCTTCTACCAGCTGGTGGAGGGAGGGGAGGAAGATCTACTGAGGCACCTGGGCTTGGAGAAAGACACTAAGCACTATTGCTATCTGGTGCAGGTGTGGTTTCTAATATGGAGGACAAGCTACAACAGACGTTTGTAGATCCAAATGGAATTAGACTCTCCAGTGCGCCGCAAGCTCATCTTGTGTTGTTGTCTTAACAGGGAGAATGTTCCAATGTGAGCTCCATCAATGATAAAAATGACTGGAAAACAGTTAAAAATGCTCTATTGGTCATTGACTTTGAGGCCAATGACATTGAGGTAACAAGAGTTGCAAGAATTTAAACGTGTGAGGTTTCTGTTTGTCAGCTTTGTGCCTGTGCAGCCTTTGTCCATAACATGACTCCTGTAATGCACTAGCAACTCTTTGGGATCATAGCCAGCGTACTTCATCTGGGGAACGTGCATTTTGATGGAGACACCAAAGGTTATGCTGTTCTAAACTCCAATGCAGCACTGCGCTGGGTATCCAAGGTCAGCCTTTATTACCTATAACCCTTAATGTTCTTGCAGAGACATATTCTTAATGATTGTCATTAACAGCCTTAACAAAGTTCTCCAATGTTGTGATCTTGATCTTCAGCTGTTAGGGGTCCATGTGCAGGTGCTTCACGAAGCCCTTACATACCGGAAGATTGAAGCCAAATCAGAAGAGGTACAATAGATACAATTGTGTAATGTCATATAAATGGACAGATAGACAGACAGACAGATAGACTGATAGGTAGACAGAAAGACAGACAGACATAGATAGATAGATAGATAGATAGATAGATAGATAGATAGATAGATAGATAGATAGATAGATAGATAGATAGATAGATAGATAGATTGATTGATTGATTGATTGATTGATTGATTGTAAGCTGGGTTGATGCTTGTTGTGAAAGACTTCTACCAGCACAGAGATGATTCCCCTGTGTTTCTCCTCCACCAGGTTGCAGATGATTTTATTGTAGATAGATAGATGTTACTGTCTGTGTATTTAAGATCTTTCTTTAAGGTTTCATGTTCTCTGGTTCTCTCAGGTTCTGAGTCCCTTTAGTGTAGATCATGCCGTCTATGCCCGAGACGCTCTGGCCAAAGCCATATATGGTCGTACTTTCACATGGCTGGTCAACAGAATCAATGAGTCTCTGGAGAATAAGGTAGGACAATGGACAAAATAAAACAATTAACTTCCATTTTTCCAGTTTAAGGCCAGGTTAGTTTGCTTAAATTGGTTACACAAGAACTGATATGATTTAATTGAAAGGAACTAGACATGCTTTTTCTTCAATTGTAAAGAAATTCTATCAGGCACTATCCATAAGACCCCACACCCATCCTCACTCCAATGTTGATCTCCGTTTTCATGTTTTTGTGTTTAGGATTCTAGCAGGAAGACTGTCATTGGATTGTTGGACATCTATGGCTTTGAGGTTTTCAGTGTCAACAGGTACCCGCATTTGGAATTAAGTGCCTTATTATGGGATACAACCTGTATATACATACTGATGTATAATGTATCTATTGGGATCTCTTGTCATTTATATGTGTGTGTGTTTAGTTTTGAGCAATTCTGCATAAATTACTGTAATGAGAAACTGCAGCAACTCTTCATTCAGCTGACACTGAAGTCTGAACAGGAGGAATATGAAGCAGAGGGGATTGGGGTGAGTAAGAGCACAATTACAACTCCTGATGGTTTAACCCTTATGGCATGACGGCACTTGCAAAGTTCCCAGCTAACAGGCAACATTCTCAGAATGCTGGCTAACGTTCTCTAAAAGTTCTATCAAAGTAATCAAAAATGTTCTTGCAGCAACATTAGTAGAACATTTTCTTAACAATACATATCAAAATGTTATTCTTAAGTAGTTAGTGGAACGTTTAATAACTATTGACTTATACTTTGAATGATGTTCTTATAACCAAGCAATAATAAACGTCTGGATGTTTTGAACATTCCTAGAAGTTTTAAAATAACATGTTTAACAGTTTTGTTACGTAATGCAAATGTTAGGAAAACATTCTTACAACCAAAATTGTTAGCAACCAAAGTTGTGCTTGGAGACCACTGTCTATTTTATTTAATGGCTTAACTATAATTTCCTAACACTGAATGAGAGAATAAGCTCTAAGATCATTTTCTCCCGTGTCTCAGTGGGAACCGGTGCAGTTCTTCAACAATAAAATCATCTGCGACCTGGTGGAGGAGAAACACAGGGGAATCATCTCTGTGCTGGTAGGAGAACTTTCACAACAAGCATCAACTCAGCTTACAAGTTTAGGTTGTAATTAGGTAAAAAATTAGGTAATTTCCCTAATGTTTTCATTAAGCAACAAAATTGTTATTTTATATATTACGCTTTTATTTTTAATTTAAATGTAATTCAGTTTATAAAAATGTAGTTATTTAATTGTTAAACTTTAAATTCTGTAACATTTTTTAAAACTTTCCACTAACAACTTAAGAAAAACATTGGTGATGTATACAACTAAGATCTAGTTGTAGCTCAACTGGTAGAGCATGCTGCTAGAGTTTAGTTGCAAGAAAACATCTGAATTGATCGAATGTAGGCTGCAGGACCCTGAATGCACAAATCCCTTTAGATAAAAGCATCTGGAAAAAATGAATGCAAATGATGCAAAGAATTTCTGTCTTGTGATTTCAGGATGAGGAGTGTCTGAGGCCAGGAGATGCTACAGACCTCACGTTTCTTGAAAAGCTGGAGGAGAAAATGGGCAATCATCCCCACTTTGTGACGTGAGTTTATGTTTGATGATAGAGTGAAGAACTCAATAATATATGTGTCTGAACAAGAGTTCTTCTGCTTAGGTATTATTTAATTCAGTACTGACTGAAACTTTCTTCACTACAAGCTTCTAAAGGTAAAGAATCGGTCAGGTCTTGTTGTATCTGACACTCAAGCATTTACCCCCCGGTTGAGCTACATTGTCTCTCTTAAGCCTTTCATTGACTGATGTCCTGGTGAAAGCGTACAGCAGTCTGAGAGACAGAGAGATTGTAGTGTGTTACTGACTCTTTGTCTGGATCAAAGACCAATTTACTTCCTGAATTACTAAATGTGTGCCAAAAACCTCCAGATAAACAGTGATACTCATGTAGAATGACCCCCACTGGCAATGTAAGGGCCATTTTGAATCTCAGGAAACACACGTACTATTAAAAGCATTAATAAACTCTCTCTCTCTCATTTAAAACATGTCTTATGAGAGTAATATCCTTTGCCATATTGTGAACTTAAGGCATAAACTGGCTGATAAGAAGACCCGGAAGACTCTGGAGAGAGGGGACTTTCGTCTGTTGCATTATGCAGGGGAAGTGACCTATTGCGTTGTGGGTAAGAGACGGTACAGAAAACACAATTTACAATCTTCGATCAAATGTCAACAAACTACTGAAATATGTCAGAACGGCTCTCACAATCTCTTGCTGCTGAATTAGGTCTCTGTTTGAACTACAGTGTGTTCTGTTTTCTTATTTTACAGGGTTCATTGACAAAAACAATGATCTTTTGTATAAAAACATCAAAGATGTAAGTGCACCACCAGGATACAATGACACGTAATGCTGCTCAGGGTGAAAGAAAGAAAAACAGATCAAATATGACTTCCAAATCAGCCACTTAATTACCCGCTTCCTCTTATTGTTAGTAGTTTTAATGGTAGTTAATGGACATTTACTGTATCGTGTGCATTCTTATGTGTCTCTGTTTGTGTTTGTAACCAACAGGTGATGCGCCTGTCAAAAAACCCCATAATACAGCAGTGCTTTCCAGTCACTGAACCCGACAGCAGGAGAAGGCCTGAGACGGTGAGCCCACTGGCTTTGTTCAAAATGGCACAGAAGCCGCTACTACTGCATACTACTGTACTCTATATAAGTACACACTGTATGCTGCATGCTACTTTAAGCTACATGATGGAAATTTGGAGTTTAACACAATGCATTGTAAGTAATAGTACTCCAGCTAGAAAGATTAAACTGTTTACCTACAATTTTAAAGGGAATACTTGCATAGTAAAAGTACACTTAATAAATGTAATATTGAACTGCTATAAATAAATTCTGAATTCTGAGTTCTGAAATGAAACCTGCAGGTGGTCACTCAGTTTAAGAATAGTCTGCTCCGACTGACAGAAATTCTGACGGCTAAGGAGGCATGGTATGTGCGATGCCTCAAGTCCAATGAAAATAAGCAGCCAGGTGAGAATCTATCCCAACAAAAATGTACTTAAGAAAGTGGGTGGAAAGTACATAAATGTAGCATAAATCAGAATGATTTTATGAATTACTAGAATGATAGTAAATATGGTGTTCCTGCAGCTTAATGTAGTAGAGCATTGCGTTAGGAGCGCAAGGGTTGTGGGTTTGATTCCCTCGAAACACAAGTACTAATAAAAAAACATACATATATACTTAGAGTGCACTGTAAGTTGCTTTGGGTAAAAGCATCTGCCAAAACATAAATTGTTATATTACAGTTCACTAAAAATTAAACTGTGCTCTTCTTTTAATCACAGGCAAGTTTGATGAAGTTCTGGTGAGACACCAGGTGAAATATCTGGGGCTGATGGAGCATCTCAGGGTCAGACGGGCTGGCTTTGCCTATCGGCGCAGATATGAAGTCTTTCTACAGAGGTAGAATCTACACATGCTCAAATACACAATTGTGACAGCTATTGGAATTAAACACTCAGCTAACAATTTTAGATTGCAACGTTTTCATAATTTTCCATTACGAAATGTTAGGAACTAGGAACGTTATTCAAATGTTTTAATTCTGTAACTTTTTTAAAACGTTCCACTAGCAACTTTAAAATAACATTTTTAAAGGTGAGCCAGAAATGTTAATAAAAGTTCTGCTAACATTACTGCAAAAATGCTTTTAAAGAATTTTAAGAGAACGTTTAGAGAACATTAGCCAGTGTTCTGAGAACGTTCCCTGTTAGCTGGGCAATTAGCTAATGCAATATTCTTAAGGTATAAAGCACTTTGTCCTGCGACGTGGCCGCACTGGAGAGGAGTCCCTGCAGATGGGGTGGAAAAACTAGTTCAGCATCTGGGCTACCAGCCTGATGAGTATAAGATGGGCAGGTGAGCTGGTTAACAGTAACTTTACAATGAAATAGTAACAAATAAGTATGTTTTTCGACCTTTCAGAGCTGATCTCAAAAATTCAATATCTCTTTCAAGGACAAAGATATTTATACGATATGCCAGGACTCTTTTTGCCACTGAAGATGCTTTTGAAATCTGCAAACATGAACTGGGTAAGCGACAGAGAACTCAACTGAGAGAGTCATTTTCAACACCATATTGTAACAGAATGTTTCCATTACAGCTACAAGAATACAAGCCAAATACAAAGGTTACAGAGCCAAAGGAGAGTTTAGAAAACAGAAAGAGGCTGGTGAGAAAAATATTTGACACCTTTTTAAATGTCTATTTCATCATACGTTCTAGCTAACAGTTCTGGGTTGTAAAAAGATTTTCTTAATGTTTCCATTAGTAACAAAAATGTTTATAAAAAGTAAACAAAAACAAAGCATATGGACTTACTAAGATTGCTGGATTGCCATTTGATTCAGTTTCAAGTGCTTTTGTGGGCAACGTTTGTTTTAGCCACAAAAATCGAGACCTGCTGGAGGGGGGCGCAGGCACGGAAGGAGAGAGAGCGCAGAGCCTGGGCTGTCAAAGTCATTAAACAGTCAGTGATATTAGTTAATAAATATATTGGCTACCAGTTGTACGCCCTTTCATTTAAAAGAAATGAAGTGCCATTCCCCAATATGATGTACTTTGTTGTCAATATAGGTTTATCAAGGGCTATATAACACGTCGTGAGGCCAAAACCACAGACAATTCGGAATACCTGGCTTTCGTCCGACAGAGCTACCTAAATAGACTGAGAGATAACTTACCAAAGACTGTATTGGACAAGACCACATGGCTCACACCTCCCCCAGTTATGACAGAGGTATGAACATTCTCTGCTGTTAAAATCTGTGAATGTACGAAGTACCAGAACTCACTGGTACAGATCATCATAACAATCACTGTGTTTCAATAACGTTTCACAACCAGAAAGTGTCCAGATCATTTTGATGAGTGCTTTCTATTTCAGTTTAAACCTAACAAACGTTTCTTATTGCCCTAAAATAAATACCATTTGGTTTGATATATAGATTTGATCTAAATACTTCATATCCTGAGAGACTGAAGCGTGACTATTTAAGTCTTTTGAGAACTTGACACTGTTCTGTTCAGACCTCGGAGATTCTGCGTCAGCTGCACACTCGTATGATGGTGAGGAAGTACGTGCGTGGACTTACACCTCAGAAGAAAGCGCAGGTCACTATCTCTGATGTCGTGTTTGACCACAGCCAATGAGACCATGTTAAAGGAAGTCCATTCAAAAATAAAAATCAGCCCAAAAATGACTCACCCCTGAGGCATACTTAGTTATATACAAAAAATCTTAGTTATATTAAATAATAGGGGCGGTTGTGGCCTACTGGTAAGCAAGTCAGGCTTATAATCAGAAGGTTGCTGGCTTGACTCCAGCACTGGCAGGTAGCAGCTGAAGTGCCCTTGAGCAAGGCACCTAACCCCCAGTTGCTCCCCGGGCGCACTAGTGTGCTGCTCATTGCTCCGGGTGTGTGTGTGTTCACAGCTTGCAGTGTGTGTTCACTCCTCACATTTCGGGTATGGGTTACCATATCTGACAAATATGTCACTTTCACTTTAATATCCTGGCTCTTTACAGCTTTATAATGGCAGTGAATAGTGCTCGAGATATTGAAGCTTCAAAAAGTGCATCCATCCATCATAAACATAATTTAAAAGACTCTAATTTGTAAAATAAATGTCTAGGTAAATATACACCCATCATATACACCTTGTGGGTGAGTAATCTATGGGCTAATTTTCATTTTTGAGTGGACTATTCCTTTAAATGATTGAGGAATAATGTTGTTGTGGTTATCTCTTCACAGCTACAACAAAAAATAGTGACCAGTGCCATCTTTAAGGGAAAGAAGGACAGCTATCCTCGGAGTGTCAGTGTACCTTTTGTGGACACCAGGATTAGTCAGTATATTCTCAATAAGCAGCTATTACAGTATTTTGCACTTTCTTTTCTCAAATTTTTTTAATTTGAGCACTCCATCCCCAACATGCTAACAAGGTGAGCAAGACATAAACATGAGGGTTCTTCAGATCATACGACATGAACGTATCAAGGTGAGCCATATTATTGCTGTTGTATGAGGCTGAAGATTGAGAACTGAAGTTCTAAGCACGTTCTCCTCCTCCGCTTCTCTCTCTGCAGTACAGTGTTCCTGTGGTGAAGTATGACAGAAATGGATTTAAATCCAGACAAAGACAGCTCATCTTCACCCAGACTGCTGTGTACATGGTGGAAGAAGCCAAGATTAAACAGAGAGTGGACTATGTTTCTTTAAAAGGTGAAGGGCATGAGTGCCGGTTCTCTGTGCGGTTAAAGAACATTCCACTAGCTACTTAAGAATAGCATTTTTGATATATAACGTTAGCAAAAGGCACATTACTGCCAGAACGTTTTTGAAAACTTTGCTAGAACGTCTACAGAATGTTTCTGAAAATGTTCCCTGTTAACTGGGATAGCACTTCTTTTTAAGTGTATGCTAAATCAAAATAACTTACAACCAGCAGAAACTGGTTGAGATGCTAGAAGTTACATTGTGGTAAGGTGATCTGGTGTACCTTTATCTGCAGGCATATCTGTCAGTAATCTGGGTGATTCCATCATGATTCTCCATGTTGCTTGTGAAGACCCCAAACAGAAGGTGAGCAAGCCATCGGCTGAATACTTCTTACCTTGATGTAACAATTTGGATCGATTGTACATCAGGTTCAATCAGCGCTACACTGTTTAAAAGTAGAACATGAACTCATATTTATTTGGATGCAATAATGTTGTTCTTTTCTGTATGAAAGGGGGACTTGATACTTGAGTGTGACCACCTCTTTGAAACTTTGACCAAACTGGCTATGATCACAAATAAGCAGAATAACATCAAGGCGGTTCAGGGAAGGTAAAGAAACCTTCTTTTAACCTAAAATAGTGTTGACATGTGAATACAAGGGGTTAAACAATGATCTACACATACCAAAATAAATAAACGGTTAAAGATTAAAAGTGCTTTCAAAGACAATACACAGTGTTATATATTTCAAGTGGAATCTGACTTTTAAATAACATTGTATATGTATGTGTACAGTATGAAAGTTTCTAATGTGTTTACTTCTCTCTCATAGCATAAAGTTTGAGATCAACGCGGGCAAGGAGAACTGTGTAGACTTCAGCACTGGGCAAGAGCCTATGGTTTATAAAGGCAAAAATGGACATCTGATGGTGGTAAGTGATTAGCTTTTAATTAAATGTGATATTTTTACTCATATAGATAGTTTACCCAAAAAAGCTTCTAGTCATTTACTCACCCTCATGTCATTCCAAAGCTATGACTTGATTCCACTGTGGAACACAAAAGAAGATATTTTGAGAAATGTCTAAGTGCTTTTGTGCCCAAACAATGGAAGTCAATGGGTGCCACTGTTGTTTGGTTACCAACATACTTCAAAATATCTTTGTTTTCCTCTGAAGCAAAAATGTCATACAGGTTTAAAATGACATGAGGGCGAAAAGTATGGAGTTTTTAAGAGTTTTTAAGAGTTCTTTAACAATGGAACTCAAGACACTTTCATTAT
This sequence comes from Chromobotia macracanthus, assembly GCA_036877525.1. Taxonomy (NCBI): domain Eukaryota; kingdom Metazoa; phylum Chordata; class Actinopteri; order Cypriniformes; family Botiidae; genus Chromobotia; species Chromobotia macracanthus. The sequence continues at coordinate 9,382,666 of JAZGTH010000058.1, forward strand.
CAAAGGTGGCTCCACGGATCAAGTCTCGATAAGGTGACTTGAGTTGTGTATGTTTTATGAGGGAAACCCATGTGGAAGAGGATCTCTTACTCCATTAACCAGTAAGAGCTCAATATATGGAGAACCAAAAAACAACATGAACTTGAAAATGACTGCAGTACAGATAAAACAATTATTGTCCAAGTTGTCTTTATAAATGTTGATCTCCATTCTTGCGATGACAAGGTACATTTATACTGAATCGTTTTCATTAATGGAACTAAGTTATATATTCACATTTTTTATCAGTACGCACAAACAAAAATAAAAGACAATATGCACAGTTTGGCCTACAAAATGTTTTTATTTGGGATGTGTATAAATAATTTTTATGTAAAATTTTTATGTGCACGTTTGTACAAACTCTCTACAGTAACCACCTTTAATCAATCTCAGCACAAAAGATCCATGATGCTACGCACTGTAGCAGAGGAGAGCTCACACCTGAAGTTTCCTGGCATGGTCAGGTCTCTGATTACACTCCCACACTTGGTCTGTTTCTTAATTTCACACACACACATCTTAACACGTCTGACTACATCTCAATGTCTTCACCAACCAAACCTAGAAGCATAAGTAACTTCACAGAACTTAATACAGTGCAGCTGAAATTTTTATCATAGCAAAATCCTGTTTACTGTTACTGAACGTAGCTATAAGGTAAAGAAAACTTTGAGGATTGTGATGAAGTATTGATTTTGTTCATTTTGCAAAAATGAAGACACCGTAACACTATACTGCCCTCTATTGGTCAACATTCATATGATCCATTTGATCAGAAATTGACCTCGCATAATCTCCTCTGAGAGCAACATGAAGAATCATCCTAAACACAGTAACAGTAAGGTGAGAAATCATTGTCCACTTCTGACTAAAATATATGCTGTGGAGGTCTGGTTTCATCTCATAAGGCAAAAGACCTTCCACTCCTTCATTGAACTGATGGACTGTCAAATCATTCTGTAATGTTTGAGCCAGGGGAAATATCCTCAAGCTCACATCAAACACACGTCACAGCTCAGTAAGACATAACAGACCACGTACAGCTGGCTCCAACAATTCAATTTAAATTAAATAGACAATAAAAATACAACTGGGATACACTAAACTCAAACACTAGAAAACTCAAATGGTTACAACACAAATACACATGAAACACAGTATTAAGCTATAAGGCACCAGGAATCCTACGGTCTTCACACGATCAGAAAGAGTACGATAATAGTGCACACCACTAAACTGGACATAACACAAATCCTAAATAAGGAAAATTAGCTGAGGCTTCAATCGTGATAATATTCGTTAGCTGCAAGTTTATAATTAAATGACAATTTAATAGTCAACTTGATATATTTGTTTTAAATCCGCTTTATAAATAACAAATAAGGCATAATGTTGGGGGAATGTCATGAATGCAGTAGAACTATTCATCTATGGTACACTTTTGTTTACATTAAAATTATTTTATATCTTTGAGGTTAAAAATCAATGTCCATCTTCAGACATGCTAACAGCAGGAGCATGCTGGCCTATAGAATATATTCATAGTTCTGCGTGACCAAGGCAGTAAATACTAGTTTTACTCTGAGATTGACTTTCTATAGAGGAGTAAACTCAACGCAGTATAATTGAACTCGTAACTACCGAGTCTGTGTGCAAAAGGGGCGTAGCTGAAGCGTTGGTGGTTGTTAAGGCACTGAAAAGGCTGAATGACAGGGTCACTGGTGATGGTGAGTGCGATCATCCGGGCGTTTGATGTGAATTCTTCGCACCCTTTCGATCCGTTCCCTCTCTTCATCCTCATCAATGTGGTGAGAACGACCTGCGGCACCCCCTGTTGCCTCCAGAAGGGCGTTGTCTGGCCCGCGGCCATCTTGAGACTCATAGAGGAGGATGTTGAGGGTCTCTTCATAGATACGAGCCTCTGGGAATTCAACCTGTGAGAGAAAGGCCATAAACTCGTGAGTGACAGAAAAACCTGACAGAAGTAACATCAAATTTTCAGATTTGGGTGAACTGTCCCTTTAATGCAAACATAAACAAAATATACAAGAACACAGATTAGAGGAACGGTCACATTTTACTGTGAAGGACAGATGGCCGTTTACCTTGGTCTGCTTCTTCTCAGTAGCATAGACTATTGATGTGCAGCACACCTCTGCGATCTTCCTGCCCTGACCATAAAAGGACCAGCAACAAATTTCATCACCAATCACGTCCTTGATGAAGAGCACTCGTCCGTTAAACCTCAGAGACAACTTGTCAAACAGCTCGATGTTCTTCAACATGTTGTCATCAGAGTTGCTACAAAGTAAAGATAGAGTACATCAGGTTGAATCTTGACAGTGACTGTATCTTCCATCAGCTTTCCAACATCTTAAACACTGTAAGCTCATTTTACCTTGTATATGAATATTTATTGTTGCTCCTATTGTACAGCAGTTTGACTGTAGGCTGTGAACACAAAGAAAAAGTTCCAGGTCAGGGTTCAAGGCTCTATGCTGTCAAAAGCAAACAGCATTTCCTTCAGCTGAGAAAGCTTGTAAAGTATTTGTACCTTATTGGCGGTGGCAATAAGTCTCTGTTCCTCTTTTGATGATGTCACCAATGGAACTTTACAGAATGGCTCATATGCATCTTTGTTCTGAAAACAAATGTAAACAATGTAGAAAGTAAGACTACAGTATAGTACTATACATGCTACATATGTGGACACTATGGATGGTAGTCTACCTGTAAAGCTGCCTGACACTCGTCCACCAGCCCCTGCACCAGGTAATATTTTGCCTCCGCCAACAACTCCTCTGTCTCCCTCCTGCTCTCAGGTAGCGGGACGACTCCATCCCTCAGGTAATTCAGGATGGTCCCAAAGTGTTTCCCACACCTGTCGATCAGAATCCAACCTGCAGAAAGATCAGAGCTGAAGAGTGAGACCTGGAACCTGAGACAGGTCTACAAAACCTGTATGCATATCATTCATACTGTAGAAATACATCAACAGCAGCAACTGCATTACGTTTACCTTCACTATCTGTGAGGACCTCCATGCGGCCGCTAAACATGGCCTTCAGCATGGTGTCCTGCTTGGTCAGGGTCTGCATGGTGGTGTAGTACAGCGCTCCCCCAACATTCAATTTCACGTACTTTGAGCTAGGACTGGACCCTTTAAAAGAGGTGGTCCGTGTTGTAGCTGCCGGCACAGCCGAGCTCACCACACTTTCTCCTGACATCTCTTCCTGGAAATCAGACAGAGATGAAAACAACGACATAAGATGACAATACAAGGTTTAAAAAACGCAAATTGCATACAAACCGTATGCTATAAAGACACAAACAATTTTTTAAAACTGCAAATCCAATACTTGATGTATGGAAATGTATTAAACATAACACTTATGTTAAATACATTTAGTTAAAATATGGCACATGAACACATATAAGCTTTGAAAGCTTAAATCAATACAACAGTACATCATCTCTCATTCAACCAGACTAGTTACATGACGTCACATCACAACCTAAAAGGATGTTTCACAAATCTAACCCGGTGGATGCATTAAAGTCACATAATTTCTTTATATTTGTGTATGAACACCATTAAGAGCTGAACAAAAGGCAAACAAACTCCTGAACTTAAACTTTAAGGCATCAGAAACAGATGCTGCTGGAGCTAAACAGCTAAACTAGCAAGCAACTTATTCTCTTCATTTTTCAGACATTCAAAACGCAAAACGACGAACATTTACACGACTAAACAACCACTGTTTACAAACAGACGGGGTGAAGTTAAGAAATCGAGTGTAATATAGACAAAATGTTATTATTTACCATAGAAATACCCCGATTCGTTCGGGCCTCCTGGAACGGATCTGGAATTAGATCACTTCCGGTCGCGACGCACGCTCGTGCAAGTGGCTGCTGTGCACGCGCTGCGCGTGATAAGCGGAGCAGATGCACGTTCGCGTTTCTCATTACAGTAGGTGGGAAATAACTCCGATGTATAAAATAACCCAGAAATAACCAATTTATAATTTAATATTAAAATTAATATTTTAATATTAATAAATTAAAATTAATTTATTAAATATTAATAAATTAATATTTGAGCGTCGTACTTTGTATTAAACAAAATGCGTCCAGATTATGTTACAATCTGTGCCACAGTTTAAGAAACGAAAACCTTTTGTTTTTGAAGCGGATAAAAAATAAATGTATTGATGGAATCAGTTCCAGTGTTTAAAATGTACGATGCTTTAGCATGCGTGATGATACCATGTTTCTATATTAAATTATTAATATATAATTGTATTAATATTAATTTAATATAGAAACATGGTATCATCGCGCCTGCTAACATATATATTATATTTATATATAATCTTATGTAATCCCATTTTTTTTACATGTTTTTAACATGTGGTAATACTGTAGTAGTGTTTGATATTCTTTGGCGTATTATGTCACTGTAATGGACAAAAATATACCCCAAGATATATTAAAACAATTCATTTCTATACTAAATTAATATATAATAAATAAATTATATATATATATATATATATGTGTGTGTGTGTGTGTGTGTGTGTGTGTGTGTCTGTGTGTATATACATATATATGTATATATACATATATATACATACATACATATATACATATATACATATATATATATATACATACATATATATATATATATGTGTATATATATATATATATATATATATATATGTATATATGTATATATGTATGTATATATATATATATATATGTAATCCCATTTTTTTTTACAAATAAATGAAGCCCAAGGAAAATAATGCTGAAGATGAACTGTTGCACAAATGGTTCCGCTTAGTACACCATCTAAATGTCCCTGCTTTCTCCCAGACGTCGGATTGTTAGTTAAATACGTTTAATATTGTCAGAGTTCATATTGTTGCAGAAATAAAACAATTTCCGCGCTCTCCGTCCTCCTGAAAACCCGCACATTTGTTTCGGTGTGACCGCAGATGAGCAGGCGTTCCTCCGGACGGATTTTGAGGTTGCGCCGCTGATGTATTACAACTGCGGTATCGAAGTCGCTCTTTTGTTTACGTTTATTTTTCATTTCTTGTCAAGGGCTCAGGTAAGTCAAAGCCTTGTCAAACGAACAAAGCAGTTTTTGACATTTAATCTGTGACACGTTCATGCCGTGACAATATTTGTCAAGCGTTGATAGCTCGTTAAATGCTACAGATGTGTTAGTAGTTGCTAGCAGGTTAGCGAGTGTGGTTGTTATTGTCTTTGTGGATGAATTTAATTCATAAGTACAGCGTTGTGTTTCTGTTTTAGACGTCCTCTAAAGTAAACCTGGATTTAATGTTAACGTTGTCACCCGTGTTTGGAGATACTGTTTATGTTTTGGTCTGATAAAAACATTGCTGTCACATACTGTGAGGTTTTTCATGCTGGTTGCTCATATGTTGCTTGACTGAAGGTGGCCGGATTTGTTAAAGCTATAATGTGAGCTAAAACTACAAGCTGTCTTATAACTGATCGTAAGTGCTTCATTTTATTATTTACAAGTGTTTTTTTGTGTCATTTGGACATTTATGCTGTTTTAGAGGAGCAATGTAAACAGTGTTTATGTGGGGTCCACAATTGTTTTTATAATGCAGTTTGTTTATGCAGTTTGCTAGAGGTCTGAGAGTATTTCCCTTTTAAAAAGGTTCTGCTCTGTAGATTGCAATGGAACCAACCCATGTGAACATGCAATAGCCTTCATGTGACGTGTGGAAACAGGATCGGCAGTCACTATATTGGTGGAAGGTAACAGTCTGTTTCTTGCAGATTTCTTGCAGTTTTAAATTAATGGCATTAATGGGCTGTTTTGCTCTTGATTTGTCAAATTTACAATGCTTTGAATAATGTAAATGCATCGATTGCTTCATTTCCATACTTGCGCACCTGCCTTCTGACTTTGTTAGCTCCCAGCGGTGATGTAGTTTTCTGTCTATTGCCTTTAAAGTCATTACAACCTGACCATAACACTCAAATGTTTAAACCGTAGTTTGCAGTGAAAACATGTTCACCGCTACCCAGACCTCCAAATCCCAGTTTCTGGATAAAGCCAGGCTGGCAAGGGAGGAGAGGAAAGGTCACAAGGAGAAAGAGAGAGCAGCCACTCAAATCCAGGCTTTGGTCAGAAGGTTCCTCTGTCGTTGCAAGCTGCAAAGGGAAATCAGGTTAGAGCTAAAATTAAATGTGCAATTGCACACACACACACACACACACACACATATATATGAAGAGGTCTTTAGGTAAAGGTTATGTGGTCAATACGTCATCACAACATGTTTTTCCATTACTTTAACTTATCACAATTAGCTATTTAATTGTTTTTGTAAGTTACTTTAACACCAGTCAAAATTTAAAACTGTAAGTGGAAAAAAAACCCCATTTTTTTCCTGAAAAAAATTTGATTTGGATAAAAAATTTAAAGCAGCAAAAATGTGATAGCTGAATATATCTTAAAACAATACTTAAGAAAAAATTATAGGTGAGGTGTGTAATTCTTTAGTTATATACTTTTCTCTTATCTGGTGTTTAGTGTGCAGACACAACAGTACAATAGTGTTCTTGTAGCTCAATTGGCAGAGCATTGCGTTATCAGCGCAAAGGTTGTGGGTTGGTTCCCAGGGAACAGCTAACCCTAACCCCACTGATAAAATACCTTTGAATGCACTGTAAGTCACTTTAGATTAAAGCGTCAATATAAATACATATGTAAATGTCATCAGTAGGTAAGCCATTTGTGTGTGACTTCCTGTTTATCGCTCTTCCCAACAATAGAAGATGGGGTGTGGTTTGGAAGAGGTGGTAGGAATGTTTAGAAATCCTGTTCAGAAACAATCACTGTATTTGCAATCACATTTGGGGTCATCAGAGATACAGAAATCACACACTTCACTTTTAATTTAAAATTGCATAGTGTTTTGCTTAAATTTGAGCCAAAAATATAAAGTTCATGGAAGTGATTTTCTGTCAACAATGCTCATTGTTTTGATCAACTGTTTCAGGAAAGAGGTTGATGACTTCTTTGGCGTCAGCGATACAGGTTCAGCAAAAAGAAATGCATTATCTATCTTCAAAATAGCAAGAAAGCTGTTATTCATATTGGGCAAGGATGATAAGTTGGTAAGCATCAAATATGAGTTATGATTTATATAGAGAGGCCTTTGATTATTGAGATCAACTTTATTACTCATTGTGGATATGGTGTATATTAATAAAGCCAATTTTTCTTACACAGAGATTTGAGAAGCTGTGTAGAGTCATATTAAGTAGCATGGAGGTTGAAAACGAACCGAAGGTAAGTCTTTTACCAGCCAGTGAGTGAAACACCTTTTATCGTCTCCTGTGCTGCATTAGATCCAAGTTATTGAATTGTTGTGACAGGCTGTTGTTTCTCTAGGTGTGGTATGTATCTCTGGCCCTTTCAAAAGACCTCACCATCCCCTGGCTGAAACAGATAAAGGATGTGCTTTGGGTCTCTTGTGAATTTTTGAAAAAACTGAAGGTATGTTGTTGCATCTGCATTTGCGCTCCGTATTATCAGTTAAAACACTGTTTCTGTGGTTCTGCACTGGCTTATTTGTTCAGTTCTGAGTCTGTCAGACATCTGTACATACAGGCCATGCAGTTCTTAACGAACGTTTCCTGTTTCCTGTCTCTTGTCTGCAGCCTGACATACTGCAGGAGAATAAATTGGTGACTTTGTATCTGACAATGCTGATAACCTTCACGGACACGTCAACGTGGAAAATCGTTCGAGGGAAAGGTTTGTGCTGAATGTAATCAGTGCTGGTGAGGTGATTTACAGCCTCAGATACTCCTAGTAGAACTTCCTGTTCTTTCTTTCTAAGGTGAAGCCCTCAAGCCTGCATTAAACAGGATCTGTGAGAACATCATGGGATATCTCAATCAGAAGGGCTTTTACTCTGTGCTTCAGGTACTGCTACATTTAAAAAATCAAACAAATCTACATCATAAACATCTACATTTTTAACATACTGTTATTTAAGGTCTTCCCATTCCTTGAATTTTCAAAACAATATTTTTAACATGTTGTAACTCAATTGGTAACATTATAGAAACTTTATTACACTCTAAAATTGGAGCTGGGTTGCTGTGTGAAACTAGAACTAAATTTTCCCAATTGAGCTCCAAACATTTTATGTCCTTGTTTGCAGATTCTGCTTACCAATGGTCTGGCAAGATCTAGACCCTCCCTTTCCAAAGGAACCCTCACAGCCATTTTTACGCTGTCACTCAGGTCGGTTGCTATAGGAACAGGGTTAGGTGTCTAAGACATCTCATGGCAGTCTGATTCTATCACAATGATGTTATGATTGTGATGTGTCGCAGGCCTGTTATCGCTGCACATTTCTCTGACAACCTGCTGAGGTCTTTCCTCCTCCACATCATGTCCGTTCCAGCATTCATCTCGCACCTCAACACACTCACTCCAGATGTAAGAAAATGAGTATAATGAAACCACACACTTTCACACACATAAGTCAACTTCAACTGTAAAAACATTCACACCTGAGATGATGTTTTCAGCTGTCTGATTTGGTGCTCTTCACAGTGTATGATCACTATCCAGACTCACGACCTCTTTCGCAAGTTTGTCTTATTTATGAGCCGAGAGGAACAGTGTTTGGATATCTGTGTGTGTCTGGAGGGAAGCCACACTCTCTGCTTGCTTGGTGAGCTTAAAGATTTTTGATCTTGTGTTATGATCGTGTAAATTCTTGATGTATACTTGCATTGTTGGACCATTTTCTTACTTGATTTGTAATTCATTTATCTCACTAAACATTTATTTCTTATTCAGGTAACCTCATTCAGCTGGGATACTTTAATGTTAAAGTCCTGGAGCAGGAAGCGGGTCACTTTGTCAAGGATCTGACCGATATGTTGTCATACTGTCAGAGATACGTCTCACAGAAGAAATCCAACCTCACACACTGGCACCCAGTGCTGGGCTGGTTTTCCCAGACTGTTGACTATGGGTATGTCGAGATTGACAAAATACAGCAGCTGACACTTCCTGGAATTGTGTTGTGTTATCACCACTCTCTCCCTCTTTCTCAAGGGTTAGGGTGTGTTTGTGTTGTGTTAGTAATATTTTGTGTGAGTTGTTAAATGATGTAAAATGTTTTTTAATAAAGTTTTTCTCTCCCTCTCTCTCCCTCTCCCTCTCTCTCTCTCTCTCTCTCTTAAGGCTTAATGAGTCTATGCCGTTGGTAACTAAGCAGTTGCAGTGTTTATGGGGGGTGCCTGTGATCTGCACACTCTTCTGTGATGTTCTGAGCAAAAAGCTGGAGACTCAGGAAGCCACCCCACCGCCCCTTCCTCAGCCGACCTCACTGCAGAACAACCTGCCTGTTAAAAGTCAGACATGTTTCACTCCATTACGTTCCTGTTAATGCAGATTTTTATTAGAAGTATTTAGAAGCAGAGGTTATGCTACATATAAACATCCCTTTTAATTTTCACTGAGAACTGGTTTGTACATTTTAAAAAAGTTTGTATAGTTGTAAAATTGTTGTAAAAACATTCAGTATTTTTATGAGTTATTAAACGATTAACGTTTTCGGTGTATTGCAACCTCTCCTTATAAGACTAAAAATGTTGTTTGGTATTTGTTGTTTACACAATCTTGACCTAGAAGTCCAGCTTTAGTGGTTTAGTGCTTTGACAGATAAAGGGCCCTCAAGGACGTTGACTTTTCACAGGAGTTGTTTTCACTGATGAATCCTGTTTAAACTCTGTATGGATAGATCTGTTCAAGCGAGCGTTCCAGAAGTCAGCTTCTGTGCGGAACATCCTAAAGCCGGTAGGAGGGAAGCGGGTGGACTCGGCCGAGGTTCGGAAGGTGTGCAGCATATGTGTGCTGTATCAGACGGCTCTCACCACACTCACACAGATCCGCCTGCAGATACTCACAGGTAAGGCCTTTCCATGTGAAACCATTTATGAATCTGTACAGTGTGCACACCTATGAATGATAATACAAGCAAGGCACAGCAGTTGTTTTATATCTGACTATATTGTATTTTGCTAAAGCTATAGCCGAGCAGATAACACACGTTTCATGATTTTCTGATCTTCGTGCTAAAGGCTGTAACTGCTGTAGTGTTCGCTGCAGCCAGTAAAACAAAAGACCACAATGACTTAATGTACCTTTAAATACTGTGTTTCAAAATGAGTTTTGAGTCCCAGTTTTTATTATTACGAAAGATTCAAATGAATTTGATTTTCAGTCTTCTGAATTATAACGAAAGATTCATATGAATTTGATTCACAATCATAAAATATTTAAATGAATTATTCCCAATCTTCTGAAATATTATGAAAGATTAAAATCTTTATTTCATGATTTCTAATTAAACTCTTTCTCTAGGACTGACGTATCTGGATGAGCTTCTGCCCAAGCTGTGGGCGTTTATCTGTGAGCTCGGGCCTCAGGGCGGCCTCCGACTGTTTCTGGAATGTCTCAGTAATGACACAGAGGAGTCGAAACAGCTCCTAGCCATGCTGATGCTCTTCTGTGACTGCTCCAGACATCTCATTACGTAAGCACTATATACATACATGCATATACATGCTGTATAATATCCTATAGGTGTCAGACGTATCTAAACTGACCTCCCTGTATATGAAGCATCATCAGTTTTGAGCTGATAAAAACACCTGCAGATGTTTGTGATGTATCGCAATTATTTGTGATTTGTCACAGGATTCTGGATGACATAGAGGTGTATGAGGAACAGATTTCTTTTAAAATGGAGGAGCTTGTCACTATCTCCTCCTTCCTCAACACATTTGTGTACAAGATGATCTGGGATGGTATTTTAGGTAAGCAAACAACAGTTAGTCTGCAGGTTTAGAGGTTTTTAGCTTTTGCAGCTTCAGTTACAATGAAAACACAGGATCCGAATAGTCATGTTGTTTCTGTGTGTGGACGTTACTGTGTTGCAGAGAACGCCAAAGGCGAGAAGCTGGACTTGTTTCATAGTGTTCACGGCTGGCTGATGGTTCTGTATGAGCGCGACTGCCGCAGGAGATTTACACCTGAAGATCACTGGCTTCGCAAGTGTGTCAGCTTCTTATGTCAATGAGATAAACTCTCGCTTTCCTTTAGCTCAATAGGTAGAACACAGCGCTAGCAATGCCAAGATCATAGGTTTGATTCTCAGGGAGTTCACCTACTCATTTGTCAAATGCATTGACAGAAATGTAGCTTTACCCTTAGGGCCATCCTGAAAATAAATCGTGTTCGATTGTCATTGCCTTATTTATGCGAGTGGATTTGTTTGTTTTGTCTGATACAGAGACCTGAAGCCCAGTCTGTTATTTCAAGAGCTTGAGAAGGGCAAGAAGAGAGCACAGCTGCTACTCCAGTACATTCCTCATGTCATACCACACAAAAACGTGAGTCTTCAGTCCTCAGTAGCTGCTTCTGATCTCCATCACATGACCATACTGATCCACTGCATCTGTCTCAATACTGTGTGTAGACTGTGGTGCCTTTCTCTCCTTCCAGAGAGTGCTGCTGTTCCGGAACATTGTGACAAAAGAGAAAGAGACATTAGGATTGGTTGAGACAAGCTCTGCCTCTCCACATGTTACTCACATAACTATTCGGCGCTCACGCATGCTGGAGGCAAGTTTTCAAAATACTGTCACAATGAATATTAGGCCTGTAAAGATTTAAAGCTGCAATTTGTAACTTTCATTGGTTACAAATGAACAAAAATCAGTTATTGAGCAGTAGGTGACATATCAGCGTTCAATACAATCTCCTCTGATTCCCAAGTTTATAATAATGATTTATTAGCTTGTGCTAACAACAGTTTTTTAAACTTGTCATCACATTTAGACAACAACTCTGCAAGTAATCTGCAATTTTGTGTTTCAAGCGGAGATAGCAGTAGAAAGGCAAAAGTTACAGATTGCAGCTATAAAGAAAGAAAAATATAGCAATGAGGAACTGTAATGAATTAATCTTCTTGTGTAAACTGTAATGGTTCTACTATTGTAATGTGTAGTTTCATCATTTATTTCAGGACGGTTATGATCAACTGCGGCGTCTGCCTGTGAACTCCATTAAGGGAGTGATCCGAGTGAAGTTTGTGAATGATTTAGGAGTGGATGAGGCTGGAATCGACCAGGATGGTGTATTCAAAGAGTTCTTAGAGGAGATCATTAAGAAGGTTTTCAACCCTGCCCTCAACCTCTTTAAGGTAAAAACCAGGACAAGAGTGTTGTCCATTCAAAGATTATAGAAGTAACAAGATTCTGCTGTTCTGTTACTACGAAAGGGGGAAACTGCACAGCTCAGATGAGCTCTCTGCAGAATGTTGTGCAGGTCCCTGGAAAGCGTTTTAATTGTGCAATTTGAGCTTAAGAAGAAGAATTTATGATAGTTCATGTAGGGTTTAATAGTTGATCTGAAATACAGTGTTTTTGTGTAACCTTAGTCAGCGATTTAGAGATATTAGTCTTTCCTCATAGCTGCCCTGAGGTGTTTCTAAGATGGCTGCCAAATGCGGAGACTTTGGTCCACCAAAGTGCTTTAAAATCCAGTTATGGAAGAATTTGTCCTCTTTCAGACCACGAGTGGGAATGAGAGATTATACCCTTCCCCGACCTCCAGTATCCATGAGAACCACCTGCAGCTGTTTGAGTTTGTTGGGAAAATGCTGGGAAAGGCCATGTACGAGGGCATCGTGGTGGACGTGCCGTTCGCCTCATTCTTCCTCAGTCAGGTTCTGGGTCATCATCACAGCACGTTCTACAGCTCCATAGACGAGCTGCCCTCCCTCGACTCAGAGTTCTACAAGAACCTCACCTCCATAAAGGTCTGCGCTAATGAGAACCTGTTACCACAATTACTGACATGTAAACAATGTTACACACCACATTGGAATGTCTTAGAGGCCATGTTCTGCATAGTTTGGTTTTATCTGAAGTTCCTCAGTGATGTATGGATGATACATCAGTCATAGTATCTTCATGTTCTTTTAGCCAGAGTTCCTTTTCATGGTTTAACAAGCACCAAAATCAATATGCGTATGTGAAGACATTTACAAACTGATTTTTGTGCTTGTTAAACCATCCGTTTGTCAATCCGAGCATGTACATGTGGTGAGAAGGTCAACATACTTGCTGGAATTTTAAAAGCTAATGGTTTTGAAGGCTGAGTTTGTTTTAATAGTCCCATCATAATTGGTTTTGCTTGAAGTGGCTGAAAGTGCTACTGTTACAGCCTGTGCTCATGTCTAAACGTAATATAAACTGTTATGGTGGTGTAATCAATTAATACACTCAGTTGTTGCGTTGTTGTTGTTTTCTTCACTTACTGGCGCTCCACTCTCCAGTCTGCACATCAGTGCTTTATTGACAGTGAAGTGAGAAGGCCAAAAAGATCCTTTAGTACATTGTGAAAATTTCATAACAGTAACACATTCGTATGTGTAATAATTATGTGTAATAATATATAATAAAAAAAGATGATTTGATTACACTTCAAATATAAAAAGTAGCCATTATTTTTTAGATTTATTCACACTATAAATACAGTAATCGTGTGTTGATGTGTTTTTCAGCGTTATGACGGAGACGTGAGTGATCTGGGTCTGACTTTATCTTATGATGAAGAGGTGATGGGGCAGGTAAATTTTTTTAAACTTGAATCTGTTTTCTTTGGTCTTGCGGCTCACACATTTGGTTTCCCTCATTTGCTTTTATTCACTCTCTTTATCTCTTCAGTTAGTCTGTCATGAGCTCATTCCGGGAGGAAAGACCATGCCTGTCACTAATGAAAATAAGTGAGTCCATTTTGTCCCTTTGGTCAAATGTAAATAACATTTTTATGGCAGTGCTGTCTCCATTTCTCATTTGATACTAAAGTAAGAAAAGCCTTGATGAAAGGACGCATTAGAATAAGAAGCAGAGGTGTTTTAAAAAGCAATTAGAGATTAGAAACCACAGACAAATGCATTAGGGCTACTTAATTTATCCATTAAAATCCTTTTGTTTAACCATAGTTTGGTTTACTGACATTAGCAAGCCTAAAGTCACCACAAATCAAAATGTAAATTTTTAAGGAACATTGCAGCGTTTTGTATAAATAATTTGACTGTGCAGGCCACTTTTTTATTAATGTTCCCTCATAATCGTCAGTCAAAAACATTAACCTTCCTTCCCCCACAAACAACATCTCTTCTCTTGATGATGTATGTCTCTCCCTGAAGGCGGGACTAAATTTACTGTCCAATAACCAGGCAGTTTGCTACCCCTCTTGCTTCCACTGATCCAATCAGTTCCCAGAGAACAAAATCAAGTCTCACCCTATCTTTTTATCTCATTCCAGAAGCAAGTTAGAGAAAAAAAGACTTGCCACTTCCGTTTCATGTTGACTTTAAATGATAAGACAAAACAGACGTGTGTCAATTTCAGAATTCCTATTGTGTTAGGAGTGAAATGTTAAAATGTTTCTGCTGTTAAATCTTTGCCCTCCCTCTATCCCTCCACCTGGCTCCAGGATCAGCTACATCCACCTGATGGCCCACTTCCGCATGCACACCCAGATCAAAGAGCAGACCGCTGCCTTCATCCGAGGCTTCCGCAGCATCATCAACCCGGAGTGGCTGCACATGTTCTCCACCCCTGAGGTTCAGAGGCTCATCTCTGGAGACAATGCTGAGATAGACCTGGATGATCTCAAGTGAGTCCACGTTTCTCAATATTTAAAGCTGCAATACAAAATCTGCATGTCAGATGCCACATGTGCACAGATCAGTGCAGGCCCAGCCATGAGATGGCTGTGTACACCTGTGCTAGAAAGGTTACTAATAGTGATGCATTACACCCTCAGGAAACACACGGTTTACTATGGAGGTTTCCATAGCAGCCACCGTGTTATTCTTTGGCTGTGGGACATCCTCTCCAGTGACTTCTCCCCCGAGGAGAGAGCCATGTTCCTGAAGGTAATACTCATCAAATCTTAGTGTGAAGACTTCATTAAGATTCTCAGGTGGTTCAGTAATGTTTCTAAAGGCTCTCTGTTTTTCTGCAGTTTGTCACCAGCTGCTCAAGACCTCCTCTGCTGGGATTTGCCTACCTCAAACCTCCTTTCTCCATCCGCTGTGTGGAAGTGTCAGACGACCAGGTTATACATCCACTTCCATTCTTAAACGTGTCACTGATACTGTCATCATCTTGTTTCAAACTCTTGCATACTGTGCGTGTTTGCGCAGGACACAGGTGACACTCTAGGCAGCGTCCTGCGTGGCTTTTTCACCATCCGTAAGAAGGAACCAGGTGGCCGTTTGCCTACTTCCTCCACTTGCTTCAACCTTCTCAAGCTGCCCAACTACAGCAAGAAGAGCATCCTCAGAGATAAACTCCGTTACGCCATCAGCATGAACACAGGCTTTGAGCTTTCATAACCCACAATGCACCTGTGTGTGCTGAATCATAACACACATGCAAACAAGGACTGGTAGTAGCCTAACTGTTGAGGTGCCCACACATTGGTTAAAGGTTCAGCTATAAGTAGGAGTTGCAAGAATTGGAGATTCGCTAACATTACGATCATTCATCTGCATTGTGACCCTCAATAAAGTCACTCCCAAATTTCTCAAGGGAAATTTTTCCATCAGTAAACATACTCGGTCTTGTCTACCACATGGCAAGCAAATGAGGAAACTACCTAACTAATGTAGTATCTAGTCACAGAAATAGGGATTCATACTTTGACTACAGAAGTTTATCATAGAGTACCCACATCAACTGACAGAGCATTTATACAGATTTAGTCCTAAAAGGGACTCTAACTTTTGAAGTCTTGGAACCGTTCGAAGATCACAGTATTTAGTGTTGATTCTCAGCATTTGAAGCAAAGAGAGCCCCAGCTACATTATACAGTCAGTTTCAAAACAGGTTGTTTTAACTACCATCAAGTCAGGCATTTTTTTTTTAACCCTATGATCCGAAAAAATGAGAAACCCAGTCCCATATTTGCAAACTCCGTTATCCAAAATAACTCCAAACTGATCTATCAATAACACGTTTAATTGCTTCTAAGCACTGAGTTCTTTTGTTGAGGAACACTCCACAAGCTTCTCTTGATGCTACAGCAGTGGACGTGCAGTTCTGCGTAAGATCTGCAGAAACATCTTCAGTGTTCTCTCTCAGGTCTGCGCGTCTCACTCTGGGAAAGCAATACTAACGCAACACAAGCCATGCAAGTCCAGATACAAAGACGGTTTTCAATCAAACCCATAACGCGTACTGCTATACTTCTGCTGAAGGCCAACCGAGGCTTGAGGTCAGAACTTCAAGAGGAACCCCAGCACCAGTCATCCACTTCAGCAGTGAAGAGCCAGCAGTACATTAGATGAAAGATGTCCAGCACAGATCTCACTTTTCTTGCTTTCTCATTGGATACACTACATGGCCTTGACCAGTCAGAATCATCGGACTGTTACATGGTGACTGCAGTCTAATGTCAGGGTGAAATTTCTTTCTGCTCATTTAATGTTATTGTTTTAAGTTCAGTATTTTGTTCAGGAAAGAAAGTAGAACCATTTCAATTTCGTCACTTTATGAGATACTAACAGGCACTGAAATCATGTATCCTTTCCTTTAAATTCATTACCTTTTCATGGACTTTTTTTATTGAAGAATTAAAAGGTAAAACAGGCAGAACACAGACTAAACCACAGCACGGCAACATGATTTAAACCAGCTTTGAAGTAACCATGATGTTGAGTTTGTCATTTCTGATCATCACACGATAAACTGCTCTCCCCGTCATCTCCCAGTAACTCTCTGGTCATCATTTAGGTGTGTACGACTGGAATTAAGCCATACAATGAAGATGACTAGTGCTCAGACCAGCTCTCGTAGGGACTTTCTCTTAAAGGGAGAGTGTTGCAGTGGAATCTTTATGTAATCCTGGGAAATGTTATTCCAAGTGAACAAAAAACTTCTTCAGGGTCTCTCCCTTTGCATGATGTCACTGGATGAAACCTTTGATGCTGTTATTGATTTAGACTCTCTTCAGAAACCTAACATAAGCATTTCTCTCGTTCTCATTATTTCCCTCTTTCTCCAGGAATCTCTCGGCCTCTGATGCTTTCAAGAAATGTCTGGGATATATTTCAACCCAAAATCAAAAGGAAAAAATAAATTTTGGATACGAAAAGGAAACCTGTAATATATGATGTTAGCATATACTGAAATCAGTTTAATTTAAAAAAATAAAATTGTGGTTCATGATTTTTATTACTGAATTACAATAAAGGTCCTAAATAATAAGGCTACAATTTCTTTATGCAAATTGTCTTTTTCTTTTCCCATTTTTCCTTTCATTTTTGGCTTAAATATGACCAGAACATTTCTTGGAGAGATTCATCCATCATACTCGTGTTTTCTGTTCTCCTAAAGGCCAAGTAAACAGCTGTAGTTATTCCAGAATGTTTATTGTATGCAAGCCCTGTACCTGTATAATTTTTTTGTACATGTGGTATATGCAAAATTATACAATGTTCAAAAACATTATCTGTCCAATAATATCTAAGAATTTTCATTTATGGGGGAGCTATCCCTTTAAAGGCAGGGTAGGCAATTTCAGAGAGGTTAGCAATAGCAAGCTAGCTTTAAAAGCATAAGATCCCGCCCACCATGTCCAGCGCTCTTTAAAGCCACGCCTCTTCCAATAGTGTACAGTTGTATACAAATACATAGTTTGACAGGCACAGACATTTTTATGGTCCTGTGCCTTCCACAGAAGATTTGTATTTATATAAATATGTTTATACCGCTTTATATACGGTATATGTGCTATAAATATATTTATATAAATTATACCACTTACAGTGAGTGCTATCAGGATGTAAGAGACTCTCAACCAGCATAACAAAAAATGTGTTTGGAAAAGATCGCCTGCCCTGCCTTTAAGTTATAAATGTACTGTCCTCAAAGCACAAGGGCTTTGACTGTGTCCCATAGCAGAGTTTTGTATGTAAATGAACTGGCATTAACAGGCCCTTCAAAGATGTTAAAGCACTCTGATTGGTGGACGAGTAAGGTTTCACCTCGAGTTTCTTTGGGCTACGTCAAGGGTGTATGGTGATGTCACTCTTGACATGGTGATGTCACCACCTGAATTTCATGATGTCACAGAATCTTGCTCACTCTCCCTCTTCATGCGACGGTCTTTGGAGAGGGATGCAACAACCTTTAAAGCATCCAAGCATCTGTTTCTTTGCCTGATGATGAAGTGTCTTTTGAATTTGGTTGCACTACGTGAACTGCAGGTTGTTATATACACAGTACAGTACAAAAGCAATGTTGTTGTAAAGCTATCCATGTGTACAGTAATATTTCCTCTGTAAACTTAATTGTCAATCAACCATGTAAACATTTAACTATCCAAATCTAAAAACTTTACTAAACAACAAAGAATGTGCACTGTCATTTATTATCAGACTCTTGGCAGAAGTGGTAAAAGGTCATATTGGGGCACTGTAAGATATTTTGTCCAAGGTTGCTGATTAAAGAAGCCACTCCATTCGCTGGAAGGAAATTGTGATTGTAATTTATGCTTGTGCTGCCTTCGCATTCTCTCTATATTGAATTACTTTGCAGTGAGCCAGTGTTCCCGGTTAATCTGTTTATATAATCCCATCAGTTTCTTAACCTCTTTAGCAATGTTTTTCCATATGAAGCTGCGGTTTAGACTGCCTCAGTCTGCGTGTAGCTCACTGCCAGAAGCTGAGGTTATGGACACCTGTGGTGCACTGCGGGATGTGATGTGCTGATATTCAAGCTGTCTCTTGTTCAAAGGTCTGCATAGGTTACTATGACTTTGAGAAAACAAAAACAATTTTTACTGTTTTAAATGTTGATTATGTGTAACTGAGATAATGCCAGCTAGCTTTCAAAAGACAAAAACCTTTTAAAACACATTTTTCATCCATTAATAATAACACATGTACATCAGAGGATAATCAGATACATGTGCAGTTGCCTTAGTTTAACTGTGTAACACAGTTTAACTGTGTAACAGATGCGGTTTCAACACTGCAGCTTGTTACATCATGATTCCATAATGCTGGTCAGTGTCGTGGCAACGGTCTGCATCCTGCGCCATGCAGACACACCACTGTGCTCTCCAGCAGTTCTGTGCCACATGTCTCAGATACACAGATACTTTTTTAATGCATTTATATACCAACAAAACAAATCGCCTTCTTTTACTAAGCACAGACGGATATTTTAATACAATAATTACAGTAAATATTCAAAACATTTTAACCTCTCAGAAACACTATGTAAAGCACTGTTTACATTAAGATGTGACTCTGCAGTGTGTTTAAAATATGTTTTTGAAGAAACATGTTCCCTAAATGTTTATTGTTCTCCTTACAGGGATGTTAAATATGCAGTGTACTGTGGGGACAGGTGTTAACATGTTTATGGATTCACGGCTATAGATACTGAGCTGTGGCCTTCTGCTCTATTCGGGTCTTTTGTAGACTGTTTCTGTATTGCCCTCTTTCATTGCTGCATATCTAGCCATTGTGAATAAGTAGTCGCTCAATCTGTGGAGCCAAAAACAAATTGTTGTTAAAACCAAATAAAATGTTAAAGTCACAAACATTAGATGAGAAGTAACAGATGAATACCGGTTCAGATATTTGGCAACTTCAGGATCCGCCTCTCCAGAACGGACAACAGTGGCCACGCTGAAATCAACACAAGGAGATTTCTGACTTTATTTCACACAGAAAAGCTGTCCTGAATGTTCATAGTTCATATACTGAATAAATTATGAATGTGTGTATCATACTGACCAACGTTCCGCCCGGCGACACACCGCTCTGGCCACATGTAAAGCTGCGCTGCTTTTACCTCCTGACTGCAAATACCAGATAAACATTTATGCATCTGGAAGATGCTTTTATGACTTATGACAGAGCATTTAAACAATACATTTGATCCGTATGCGTGTTCCCTGGGAATCGAACCTATGACCTATGTGCTTCTAATGCAATGCTCTACCAGTTGAGCTACAGAAACAGTTAGCAGATATCACGTGACTTTTTCAGTATTGATCACATTGTTATGGTAACTGTTTGTCAATGTCATGATTTGTATATTACAGCAGCAGGCATAGATTGCCGCCTGAAAGTATTACACACAAACAAACCAACCAACACATTATTAAACATACAGGAAGTATGAAGTTAGTGAGTGGAGGCAGCTCTTCCGTGCACGAATCGATCCATCTCTCCAGTTCAGCCACAGACTGGGAGCTGAACTTTGTCTTCTCTGTTTGAAATGGGAACAGTGCAGTAAGCCTCATGCGTTACTATCTGTCTATCCAGTTTGATATTTAAACATATTGTGATATCAAACATATTCTGTAGCTGCTTACTGATGTGGCTGTCTCTGGCTGATGACAGAGGAGTGGCAATGTTTGATCCCACATCCTGTAGGACACACTGGATCTGTGCAGAAGACAGACTCAATTCAGATCATGTATTTGTCCTCGCTAAAGTCAGACGACTAGTGAGAAAGAGACAAACCTTCTCCAGCTGATCTGCGAATGAATGGCCTTTGTCGTGGCAAAATTCTCTTGCCAACCTGAAGAAATCAGATCACTTTTAACCTTACCACATAACTCACTATGACTCTAACTTATTTCCCAGCATTCCCTTTCATTTGTGCACCCTTTATTAGCCGTGTTACCCTATCACAGATGATAATTCATCTGTTGTTCCCAAAGCATCAAACAGATGATCATTCTTCTGTCTCCTCTCCCCTGTGAAAGTGCTGGAGAAACCTAACGAGGGTATGAAACAACAACCTGACACTTACAGTCAGACGAAACTCAAAATCTCTCCAACATACTCAGGGATACAGCATGAGCTCTGAAACCAAACCTTTATCTCCAGTTTTGGTGTATATCTTCGGGGTCCTTTTATCTTCCTCGGAGGTGCTGGAGTACCTTGCAAAAAGAGAAAGTGCATGAGCGACATTACCAGATATTCATGACCAAATATCCAAAAACGTCTTATTTGACCGTGTTTACCTTATTGCATCGCAACACACACACCACGTCCGCTTTAATGTCGCCAAACGAAACACACGCTGAAGACCGACGGGCCCGGACATCACAGCCGCCATCGGAAACGCGTTTCTGTGTTTACGTTCACCTTTTTGACCGCGTTTGCTTCCCGTAGACATCACGCAACCCGTAACGCGACGGTGGTGCGCTCTCTGATTGGCGCGTTGAGCGTCGGTGCCTCATACAACTTCGTTCCGATTGGCCATTGGAGAGACGGCGACGTGCGAGCTTCATCCCGATTGGCTCGGAAACGAGAGCGAGAGGACGGACGCGTTACGTGCTGGTGTGCGTTTCCGAAACCTACTCAGTGAGCGAAAACGAGCCCTTAAAAGTCAGCAACCGCTCTGGCGTTCGCTTACAAAGAGAAACGCAACTTATTCATTCTGCAAATGTGCAAGTTTCTGGCAAATATTTAGTTAAATCGCCATTTTCACAATGCATGCCGGGGAATGCTTCGTTTCTGCACCGGGTAAAGCGATTCTGCACGGTGAGCATGCTGTGGTGCATGGAAAGGTATGCACTTAATAATAATTACAGTTAATACGTGAGTTGCTTGATATTGTGTACAATCGTATTGCAAACAACTGTTTATTATTATTATTATTGTTATTATTATTATTGCACTCACTCGGTTTTGTCTTTTAACAGGTTGCTCTGGCTGTCAGCTTGAACCTGCGGACATACCTGCGTCTGCAGTCCACGTCAGCCGCTAAAGTCTGCATCAATCTGCCCAATATTGAAGCTTTCGTGTCCTGGGAAATAAATGCACTACAGCCTCTTCTGTCTGCTTGTGAAGGTGAGCAGACAGCTGTTGTGATATTAGTGTGACTCCTGAAATTGGCTGAAAGTTCAAGTCCACTCTTTCATATTTAACCCTTAAAACCCTTGAAGAGTGGAAAATGATCTGGAACAAATCATCAGGTGGGCTGAAAGAAAACATATCCAAGGAAAAGTTTGATGTTTTTCCTGTTTTCTGAAATGTATCCCCCAGCCCAGCTAACAGGGAATGTTCTTACAACGTTGGGACTAATGGTCTCTAAAAGTTATCTCAACTTATCAAAAACTTTTTTTATTGCTATAATGTTTTCACATTATTTCATATAAATATCAAAATGTGATCCGTAGTCGTGAGTGGGACGTTTTAAAAACATTACAGAATAAAAAAATGTTTAAATAACATTCTTATCACCAAGCAGTAACTGGCTGTTCTGAACATCCCTAAAACGTAATAATATTATAATAATACTTAACAATATTATAATAATACTTAATAATAAAACTTAATATTATATAGGGAAGGGAAATGTTTGCACAATCTAAAATGGTTAGCTGGGAAGTTGCCGTATTAAGCCACCAATGTTTTTTGAATTTATTTTTTTGATACAAAAAATGAGTTTCTGAATACGGTTCTTATTTTCAAACATGTCGTGTTCGTTCGTTCATGAGTTTGTAGTGACGATATGATGACAGATTGTTTTATGGACGGGTGAACTGTTTCTATAATTTGCAGTAACGCAGTGTTGAGAAGGATTTCGCGCTGTTTCATGCTTCTTTGACTGTTCATTGGACCAGCAGAGCATGGAGATCTGAGCATGGAGGAACTTGATGCAGATCTTCTGAGAAGGCTGCGTGCATTCACCGGCATTGCAGATGGCTCCACAGACACCAGAAGCATGGCTGTGTTGGCATTTCTGTATATGTACCTGTCTATTTATTCTGGGGCAGAGTAAGGACAACTTTAAGCTCGCTGTATCTGTCATTATAACCGCATATACAGTATCCACATGTTGCATATGAATGATGTTCTAATATGGCGCTGTATCTTCAGGTCTATGGCCAGTGTCACAGTGTCTGTATGGTCAGAGTTGCCAACAGGAGCTGGTTTAGGCTCCAGTGCCGCCTTTACTGTTTGTCTGTCTGCTGCACTGCTGTCTGCCAGAGGAATCATATCCTCTCGTCTCACAGCCCAGCAGGAATCAGCCAGGTGACACAGCTGAGATCTAAGTGAATTAGAATGTATTTCTCATGATTGTATGTATAATCATTTTACTGCTACATGTTTTACATATTTATTTCTAATGCATATACATATTATGTAAACTTTACATATTGTACATATGCACTATTTACATATATATTACATATTTATTACGTTGACACTTTTATCTTTTGACATTTGGCAGAAAAAGCGACTTACAAGTGCATTTAAGACATAACATTTTTGCAGTATTTATGTTACTTGAGAACCCATGACTTTGGTGTTGCTAGCGCCATGCTCTACCAGTTGAGTTACAGTAAGTAAATGGTGGCATTAATATTAGCCTTGCAATAGCTTGATACAGTTTACACTAGTAATATGAAAAGATTTTGGTTTTTCACTCAAACATATTAACTTGGCCCTGATTTCTGATTTCTCTGCTTTCCTCCAGGGCTTGTAAATGTAGCTTACTTCTCATGCAGTAAAAAACCCTTTCTTTGTTCCGGTCTTTATTGTTTAGTTGGCAGCTGTTTTTTGTCTTGTTAACTGTATTGAAGTAAATAAAACTCTCTCTCCTGTTTGTTTCAGGTGGAGTGAGAAGGAGATGGAGTTAATTAACAGGTGGGCGTTTATGGGCGAGAAGATTATCCACGGTAACCCTTCTGGAGTAGATAATGCTGTGGGCACATGGGGTGAGACTCTTAGCCTCTGACTGCTCTCATGCATTCATTTACTTGACAGTTATTGTGGTTAATGACTTTTTCTGGCTGTTTTGTAACAGGTTGCTTTTTAAGATACCATGCAGGGAAAATAACTCCACTAACCAGGTAAAACACACATGATTTTATTCATACAAATAATTCTATATAATTACATTTACACAATATGTGTGTGTGTATGATTTAATTTTATTATGTTAGTGTCCTGCGGCTCAAATATATTTCAATAACGTTTTGGAAAACACCAGAATTTCAATGAGTGTTTCTGTGTTTTGATTGTTGGGTTCATTCGTTCTCCAGGGTCCCTGTTCTGAGAATCCTTCTTACCAACACCAAAGTACCACGCAGCACCAAAGTGCTTGTTTCTGGAGTTAAGGACAAAATTAACAAGGTAGTAAATGGCTTTCACTCTCCCCCCCTCCATGTTTTTATTCCTGTGCCCTTCAATTAGCATAATGGCTGGTGTGGGTGAGGGAGGAAGACTCTGGGGGCTGATGCTGAGTGCCTTTTATAAGCGCTCCAGATGAAACACTCTGGCAACGCTTCTGTGCTCCGTTACCCTGACAACGGCAGCAGGTAGCCTCACTGCTGGCGTATCCTGATTGGTGAAGTGGAATTCTGTGATGATCGGGGTCAAAAAGAGCAAAAAGCCAGGACAGACGTTAAAGAGCCAGTGTTCTGCTCTTTCATAGCATTTATGTTTCCTGGACTTGTTTTGAAAAGCTGTTTGTGCCGCTGTACCATATTAATGTTTGTGTGTTCATAGTTGTGACATCACAACCTCCACCGTTTCTAAACAAGCCATTCTGGCAGCTTACAGAACTCATATAGTTTCAAAATAGCAATTGAAAGGCTGTTCCATTCCATTATAGAGCCAGAAGCAGGTATTTTGGTCACAGTTGTATGGGGACATCCTGCTTGACTTTAAAATAAGTAACAATTATAATCATCTTTTAATGTGACAGGCGTTTTAAGCTGATAATTTTTCTTCATGAGTAATTATGAGTAATTATGTTTCCTCACCAAACTGTTCTCTAACATCATTTGGTTTTTGTGCAGCTTCCTTTAGTAATGAATCCAGTGTTGGAGTCAGTCAATGCTGTCTCCTGCACCTGTGAACAGACTCTCACTGCAATGTCTGCACATGGACCTTCAGCTGAGCACTACAACACACTAGAGGTACAATCACCCTTAGCAGTTGGCTTTTATCAAAGCTGGAATCCATAACTTGTTTTGGTTAAAAATGGATACAAATCAGTTATTGAGCAAGTACATAACAGATCAGTGTTCAAAACCGTCTCCTTACCTTACTCTCATTCACAACGCCAAATTTATAATAATAATTTATATATTGAGCTGTTGGGTCCAATATGACCCTGGAAATGTCAGTTTGACTTGTGGTTTCATTGCATCTGTAAACAGAAAAAAGATCCGGTTACTCAGTTGCATATGTGTTGTGATGGAATGGTGGAGTGTTTTGTAGTTTGTTCCCATAGCAATTGTTCATAATTGAAACTTGTCATCCACATTAAGAAAACTCTGCAAGTAACTGCAATTATATGCTTCAGACAGAGATGGCAGTAGAGATACAAAAGTTATGGATTGCAGCTTTAAAGTAATTTTTTACCCAAAAAATAAAAACTATGACATGAACTGCATATGTTATTACATTTTGCTTTGCTGTTGCTGTGCTACAGAGGCGTGGCTAAAAGCATTTGTGCAAGTTTAAATGTGACTCATAAAAAAAACTGTTGGAAGATGGATAAATAAATTGATGGGTGGATGAACGGATGGGTGGACAGATGGACATTGGTATTGATCTTTAAAGAGGAATTCTTGTGTGTTGCCGGCCATCAGGAACTGATTGATATAAACCAGCACCATCTGAATGTGATGGGTGTGGGGCACTCATCTCTGGACACCCTGTGTCGCATCACTCTGGCCAGAGGTCTGCACAGCAAGCTGACGGGGGCAGGAGGTGGAGGCTGTGGAATCACTCTGCTACGACCAGGTACCTTCACCTATCCTAATAACCAGACCATAATACCAAAATAACATTTACACACAATTCTATGGTGATAGAATGGAGGTATCAAGGGTGTGTTGGGTGGTTGCTTGGGTGTTGCTAAGTGGTGTTACAGCTAGTTGCTTACTGACCCCAGTCAAATATTTTAAAAGATCCCAAACCCAAATCTGGTTTACAGATTATTCCCACATCAGTAAGTCTGAGGTATTTTACCCATTTTATTTCCTGCTAGACAGAAATTTACAATTCCAAATACCAGCACACTCAACAAGGTGGATGATTTGAGCTGTCATTTATGTACGTGGCTCATTGATATGCGCTGAAGTTTAAAACTTACAATGAGGGGGTTTGAAAAACCTTAGCAAGCACCATTAACAAGATGGTTTGCTCTTTTAACTAAGTAGGCAAGCAGTAATTTTACAGGTGCTTTTATCCTGAGTGACTTACACTGCAGTTATTACTGAAGCACCACCACCAAAACATTTTTGTGTGGCTCTGTTGTTCGTTCTAAATCCTGAATTGTTATCATTTTACCAATCATTGGTGTTTTGTATGCACACGGAGCCCTACTGTGTATATTTGGATACACTACCTGTTGTTAATCAGCCTGATTCCTGCAAGTCTCTGTGAGGGAGGCACCCCGCGAAGCATCAGACTGTTTTGGCACAACAAGTTTTCGTGAGGTGAATCTGGGCTGTCACTCTCGTCTGACAAAAGCCAACAACTTGACATGGCAACTGTCAGACCGGGCCAGACTCTTTGTTTATGCCCCGAGCCAATAACACATTGAATTTTAATCAGAACTCTCAAAAACAGCCTCCAATAACGAGACACAAAGCAGAAGGAAGCAGAAAAACATTTCCAAACGGCTTAAACACCTGCCGTTGTCAATTTGATGCACGCCTTGTTAAAGCTGAAATGAGATTTCTGAGGTGAAGGTCTGTTCTGCCTTTAAACCTCAGACAAAATTGGGCGTCATTTAAAGCTGCAAACCGTAACTTTTGCCTCTCTATCACCATCTCTGTTTGAAACATAAAATTGCAGATTACTTCACATACATGTTTAAATGAAGCCAGACTGAAATTATAAATCTTCATTACAAACTTACCGTTGAGAATCAGGGTCAGGTAAGAGACAATTTCGAACACTGATCTGTAATGTACTCACTCAATAATTGATTTTTGCTTATTTTTATTGTAGCTTTAAGCCAAAACTGGGTTCATACATGTCAAAAAGACATTAAATTGCTTCTCCACTTGACATGGGAGGGGGTCTTTTTATAGTGTCTAGCAGGTAAAATTACACCTATTTTCATCCTCTGAAACCTCCAGAGGGGCATTTTAGCCTCCTTGTGATTTTTTTTTGAGTGTTTGGCAGACCACCAGGGCACCTGTACATGGTCAGCACATGCTATATCTCAGCTGAAACAGCATTGTTGAGAAACGATACAAGTAAACAGCATCACACTGTAGCCGGATACAGAGTCATTGTTCATTTTTAAACTTGCTCAGAGCAGTAGTGTAGTGGTTAGTGCACATGCTACTGATATTAAAGGTTATTATGGTTTACTAAAATTTAAGCTTATAAAATTAAATAAAAATAAAATATAGGCATAAATATTATTTTAAAAACTTAAACGAAACGAAGATGAGAAATGTTGTCTTAGCAATAAACCAAAATAAGTGTTTAAGCCAAGGCACTAAAATGGTTCCCTGAAAATAAATAGAAACGGAACTAAAACTGAAATAGAAATGCTCAAGAACAAGAAAAAAACTCAAAAACAAGAAATGTTAAAATGTAACTAAAATGAACACAAACACTAACAATAAAAAGCTAATTTAAAATATAAATAAAACTACTAAACTAAAAAACAAAACTGTCACTCTGTTGATGTGATAAGCTGTGCTCATGCTGGTGACACTGGTTTAAGACACTAAAATTACACACACTTCAGCTTTAAACTCACTCAGCTTTTGTTTGTTGATAAGTTACTTTTTGCGCTCAGTGTTAATGGGGATGTTTTTCGCTTTCTGTTTGCAGAAACAGATGCTGCAGTGATTCAGAGCACCGTGGAGGAGCTGAAGACATGTGGTTTTGACTGTTGGGAGACGAGTATTGGAGCTCCAGGCGTACAGCAGCACTCTTCTCATGGGCTCCCGCAGGCCGTACTGAAGATACTTAATAGCTACTGAGACGCGCAGGAAATGCATTGTATGCGTCATGAATGTGCATGGACGTTTATGGTTTCTGACTGGCTCTGGATTGGCTGAAATTTGGGAAGCACAATTGGTATTCCTGGTTCAACAGACTTTAGAATCGCACTGTATTTTTTTCTCAAAGTACATTATATGAAGTTGAAAAAGAGACACCTTCTCTGAATTAGAGGAGGTCACTACATTCAGAGTGATAATGCACTAGGAATGTTATTGATGTTGGACGCTTACAAAGTATTTTTACTTCGTTACTGTACTTACAGTATATAAGTTAGTATTTTCGCCCCAAAATTAGTTTTAAGCCAGTTATTTATGTTTAAATATAAATAAGAAAGGTTTCTTTGGACATCTTGGAGACGTTGCCACAGTTGTTCTGGATGTAATCTGACTCATTTGTTTCTGTTTCATCATGTAATCCCAGACAGACATGGTGATGGTGGATCAGATCTCTGTGTGGAGAACTGATTGTTATCAGACTCCTTGTGCAGACAAGAATCCCGCTGGATTATAACAATTAACAACAAAAGGAATGTTTGAAACTGCAGACTGATATTTCTACCTGTCACACTACAGCAAAGGATATAAATAACCGATTTAAAACCATTTTTGGGGGTGAAAATACTGACATGCCTAAGACTTTTGCACAGTACTGTATATTATATAGTATATATTTCAAGAATCTTTGTTTACTTTGTTTTCAGGCAGAAACATTCCCGATCTTCCCTTTCCTCACACCTTTCAATTATAATCCCAGTTTCACATATTCACATTATCATGATGCATTTGGAGTTTGGTATCATTGACCTCAAACCTGCTGCATTATATCTGTACTGCAGATGTCCCCTTAAATCTCCTTAACCGACTGTCACTGGCTTGTCGACAGGCTGCTCATAATAATTCATAATAATATTAGGCCGAGCTCTGAGCTGTCTGTATGTCTGTGACATCTGTGAGATCCATCTCTCATTAATTTAGTATTATAAGCAGGAGGGTTTTTTGCAACCAAAAAAAGCTTATAGTTCTCATACTGTAGGTTAGTACGCTTTATAATGGAGTACAAGCAATAGTAAGTACATCAGTACTGATACTCCAGTGGAAGAGGTACGTATACATGTATTTAAAAAAAGAATCTGTGTTTAAACTAAACAAGTAAAAAGTAAGTAAGTTAAAGCAAGAACAGGATTTGTTTTACCTTGTCCATCGCTGAGTGTTGTTTTTCTCATCAAATTCAGTGAAGTTCTATGTTGCCAATAGAGGGCAGCAGTGTGTAAAAGATTGAGCAAAAGCAATCAAAGTAAGGCATGCAAGAAAAGATGATTTAATTTACAATTCACAAAATAAATGAGTAATTCAATACTATTCAATGCGTTTCCCCTTTAATTCTTGAAAAGCCACATGGTGCAATGCAATTACTTTATTGTCTGTCTGTCTGTCTGTCTGTCTGTCTGTCTGTCGATAGTAGATGTATTACGACCGTCTCATTCGCCTCTCAAAACCTCATCAAAAACACACATTACGTCTCTGACTACATTCAACACAGCTTGCAGCGATTTGGCATGTTATATTACTGTCACTAAACCCAAAGTAATTACATTTGGTTCCCCTTTGAGTATGTGCACCAGAATCCAGAGATCGGACACAGGGATGCGTTTGGCGGTGGACCAGAAACCTGCCCACAAACTGCCCGCAGTCCCGGGAGAGAAGCGTTGTTTTACGGGTGTTTGGTGAGGAACAGATACAGAGGACTATCTTCATCAGACCTGCAGCTGGAGAACAGAAAACAGAGAAAGATACAGAGATGAATAATTGTCCCATGCTGAAGGCCGATGAAGAACAGAGCCTTTCTTTAACCAGTCCAAGACCTTTAACTGGGATGGAAAATATTGGGATCAAAAATTGTTGCTTTATTGTAAACGTATTCTTACATTTTAATCAGTCTTGAAACTGAAATCTCAGCTTTATACGCCGAGCCAGCTAGATTCAAGATTTCTCACATATAAGTTACAGGATACAACCAGCAGTGAGATGCAAAAGTCAATTTGCAGGCAGACTTGCTGAAAAGTGTGAACGTTGTGTCTTTATAACATTGCGGGTCAGTCCTTATTTCACAAACTTCCTTCAGAATAGTACAGTGTACAAAACACTGTAGAAATCCACTAACGTGTTTACATTTTTCTTTCGAACCGCTAGTTTCTTTTGTGCTGGAAGACTGAAGTATGTTTTCACGCATAAAGCAGATGTGCACGTTTGTTTGTACATAAAGCAGATGTCAGCAGATGTGAGTGTTAGGATACAGAGGCAGAAATATGGGGCTATACAGAGGTTTAAAGTCTGGCTCAAGATAAGCAACCACATAGCTCAGAGGAAGTGACCTCAGTCACTTTGTCGTCTTGTCAGCCATGGCATGTGGCATTTATCCATTAGCAGATCACCTATCTATAAATATACACTATGATTATTGCTGTTTCTGATCTCATCCGTTCTAAAGGGTAAAAATAAATGCCATCATCTTCCTTTGCGATTTTTGCTCGTCTCCTACGCTGCCATGTCCACTTTAGCCAGATCCAATTTGGATCTCATCCTCTGACAGATTGAGGAATCGCTTTTCAATCTCTGATCTGGCGTAATGAAAAGAGAGAGGGTACTGCCTGTGAATGCCGTAACCGGATTAGTGGAGGGCGGAATCAGGCGCTTGCGAGAGAACAGATGAATGAGTAAAGCTGGCTTTAACCAGAAGAGGATCCCACGTGCCCGCTCCGGCCCCCGCCACCAAATCCTGCCGACCTGCTGCTGGTCATGCGCCGCGTGTTTGTGCTGACAAAAATAGCTTTCCAAATCGTTATTGACTTTTCCCTCTTTTCCTGCTCCGTCCTCTCTCTCGCTCCCTCTTTCAAACCCGAGAGCTTTTGATAGTTCAAACTATAAGTTAAACACTATTGGCAGATTTGAAGTCTGTCCAACAAACAACTGGCAGTGGATGTTGAAGAGAAAAGGTCAGTTTGTGGTGGGAAATCTGGAATGATTGATTTTTTTCTTCCTTCTCTCTTTCTGTTGTTTTTATTCATTTCTAAAAATGTCAGAAGGCTTTTATGGGGTCTTAGGCAGACAGGTTGCAGAAATGAATGGGGAACTGGCTGGCCGGGCAGCCTCTCATGAACTTTGACCCTTTGTGTGGCGCCCTCTCTGCCATTCTCTGCTGCCTCCCTCTCTCCCTCCCTTAACCCCGGCTTGAATTGAATTACCACTGAGCTCTTCAATTTAAATGCATTGATGAAGAAGAATGAGGAAGAGGAGGGGCTAGCTCTACCTCTCTCTCCTGCCCGTGAGGCACAGATGGGTTTTTTTTTTACCAACCTCAGAGGCAGCTTCTTTTTGCACTGATGAATAGATTGTAAGGATGTCCTGATGTCATTTCAGATAACAGAGGCAGCTACAAAAGGGGGTCAAGGCTTGACTGGAACGGCAAAGCTATTGAAATATAAAAAGAAGAAAAGTATTCAAGCCTCAGAATGGTTTATGATGTTTGTCTCTTGCATATTAGTTTGCATAAAGGAGTCAGTCTAAATGAATTTTCCATGCCTGTGTTGGTTTAACCAAAGTTCAATAGTGACGGTTCAAGTAATGGGTAAATGTTGCGTTTCTCCTCTTTCTCTAAGCATGTGCAGGCTGTGTGGTGTTGTGACTCATTCTCTGCAGGGATGTGACATTGTACATGATAGATATGAACTCTGCATTTGTCTGTGTGACTCTCTTGTAAACAGATCATAACAGATGTGCACGATGGCAGCATGTCCTTTTTGAGTCGCAGACATAAAATCTAATGCCTGGCCAGCACTGTAAGTGTCTATTTCAAAAACTCTCCACGCTGTTCTTTACACTGTTTTCACAGGGAATGTGGGAATTTTTCACACCTTTAGCCTTTGCTGTTCCATCATTTTCCTTGTTCTTCATTTTCCTTTCCTCTTTTCCTTTAATTTTCCTTTTTATTTACACTTCTATTTCCTCTGCTTTCCTTCCTTTTCTCTTTCCATTTTTTTCTTTCCCAAATGACACATTTACGTTCTTCTTTTTTAACTCTCTAGTATTGGAGACTGTGGCAATATTTCAGAGCCAAATCTTGGTACTGTTCCAGCTCCAGAGAAAGGCTTGTGTCTGCCCACCCGTGACCCC